>PYHX02000158.1:26947893-27227233 GCA_004302925.2 Cochliomyia hominivorax
GTTTACGTGACTTCCACATTATAACTTTGTTCATTGAATAAAATTCCTTTAAAATTTCCAACAGATCTGAAGGCATGTCACTAATACACAAGATCCTATTCTTATATCTGAAAACCTACAAGACTGGAGAGCAAGATGTTCTCCTTATTTTCCATGGTACCGGTGTAAATAGCGGCAACACTTTTGTCCGTAATGCTATGTAAATTGTCGGATTACCTAATGTCGCTAGAATGTGTTTATAATAGATACAAATAAGAGCTGTAATTTCGGCAATGCTGAATACAATATACATTCTAACACAACTAATATATACATATACACCTTACGTATAAAATCTACTTATCCGATTTTGAAGACTTCCAACCGTAGCGCATGTCTTAGACAGCTCAGATTTTGATATGATGCAAGAATGAATTTCAATACAAAAAATATTTTGCTATATCGAGATTGTGAAATATTATGAAAGTTCGATTTTTTTTTTAATTTTGTATACTTTGCTCCACTGTATATTTAATTTTACTATAACAGTAGTTTATATACATGCTTCTATACATTATCACAAAAAAAAATTGAAAATTTCATTTTGATTTTCATTTAAAATTCTTTCCCCAAAAAAGAAATTAAAATTTCATACTGATTTATTTTGAAAACGTCTCTAGTGTCTCATGCATACATTTAAACATATTTTCTTTTATTTGGTTGGTAGAAACAAAAAATTTAATTTTGTCATAAACAATTTGTATAGACAAACATTCTTTATTCTTTTAGTAAATAATGCGTTGTTGGGTATTTAATATTGTTTATCTCTAATAAATTTTGAGGTCAATTTCATAAAATTTAGGAATAAATTTTATGTTGATATTAAACAAAATGGAAAAATTATTTTCCTCAAAATGATATCATTTTATACCCTTCGCCACCACAAGTGGTGAATAGGGTATATGAACTTTGTCACTCCGTGTGAAACGCTAAGAAGAATTCATTTTAGATTCCATAATGTATATATATTCTTGCATCAAATCAAACGCTGAGTCGATTAAGCTAAGTCCGTCTGTCTATTTTGTAATGCGCTCACATTCACAATAATTGACAGAGCACAATAAAATTTGGTCTGAGTATTTACTATGGTCCTGAGAAATCTCCTATTTTAAATAAACAAAATAGATGAAGTATATCAATAGATTTAGACAGATTTGCGAGGCAAACTCTAAGTTCCAGCAAAGAATTAATTAGATATCGACAAAATAGAATAAGATTTTGAAATAACGTTAAGATTAATGTACTTCATCATCGTTCCAAAAATTTTCAAAATTGGTTCAGTAAAAAGGGTTATAGCGAAAAAATGACAAATTTCATGACTTATTAACTGTTCCAGTGTTGTATTTAAGAAAAAGTTTTTTATATATTTTATATAATTATTGAGAGTGCATGTGTGAATGTGTGTACGAAGCATAATGTATTTACTTACTCACATTTGTGGTGGAGGGTATTTGAAATCCAGCATAGACGAATATAGCAATCTTAATAGTTGGTATCTAAATTTAGTTGAAGGACATTTTTCAAAATATATTTATTGTCATTTTAGTAGAATATCTATATGTATTTGTGTGTATTTTATAAATACATTATTTAATTAGAACAATCGTTCAATAAAAAAAATTGAAGTTGAAAATAATTAATATTTCCTTGATATCTTTTTTTGTATCACAACTTAAAAACAAAAACTTAAGTTCTTTTTACAAATAAACTAAAAGTAAATTAAAAAGGGGGAATCTTCTGGCTGTTGGAATTTTTGTCATGGACTTTTTTTGTTCAATAATAGTATTTCGTTCTCAAAGGGGAAAATAACAAGGATTAAAAATTAATATTGAAAAATTTGAACACTTTTACATATTTTCTCCTAAATCATAAAACTTGAAATAATGTTATTGCTTAAAAAGTCTTTGTATTGAAAATATGCTTACTTAGGCTTAACTTGTATTACATAGTGCACTATGGCTTTTACAGGTTATATTTCTAAATTATTTTCATTCAATTTTTAATTGCATGTAAGTGATTTTCTTTCATCTAAACCCTTTTGCAATTTATTTTGTAATTCTGCGTTTCCGCAGAATTGCTAAAAATTCCGTATCAAATGTTTAACAATGTATTCCGAATTTCAACAACAAACCAATTAAGAATTAATAAATTAATAGTTCTGAGACATACTGAAAAACAAGTAAGAAGCTATACTGGGTCAAGTCTAACTGGTTAATTTGGAAAATTATTAAATAATAAAAAAATATTTAAAACGTATCCTTCTATATTACTAAGGTGTTAGAAGAATTTATGGAACGACCCATGTAAAATTTTGTTTGTATATATCTTTATTAAGAAAAAATACTATAATGCCAACATTTATGTCAGATTTAAGCACTCCAAAGCGATATTTGGAAAGAGTTTTTTATGAGTTCTGTGAGAAATAATATACCGATTCAAATTTATTTATTTTTATGGCCTTAAAACCCGTTCCGGGAGGAACGTTTGAGGCTTAGGTGAAATAATGAAAACATCATCACCAATTTTAAGAAGTATCGTTTATGAACCGAAAAACTGACTCCCGCCAAATATCTTTTAGTTATCCTTTAAAGTTGACAACCAGCCAGACAGATAGACGGACATCGTTGAATTTACTCAGTGATTCTGAGTGGTGATTGCAATATTTAAAATGTACTGGAAAAACAGTAAAAGTTTACCGACGAACCGAAAAATTATTAAACAGACCTAAAAGTTTTCCTTTAGTTTAACAATTATTCAAATCATTTCATTGACTGATAACTTAATATCGATTATTGGAGCAAAAAATCATAAAGTTTTATATGGCATTATTATCCCAAGCATGCAATAAGTTCTTAAAGCAAAAATGATTTCAAACTTTCAATTAATTTTTTTCGATGTCTAAAATTTGTCGTTTGTTTCAGATTAGAGTTTTCTGAACACACACGGATTGATCTATAACAACGTAGGGAAATCTTAATCCCAGATATAGTTGAGGTATTTTTTTAATTTAAAACTTTCAACCAGCGAAGATGGAGCCTTCACTGAAATACGAAGAAAAATTAACAATTACTTTCTAGACATTTCAATGATTTTTTCAGCATGACAATGGCCGAAGCATTCATTGAAACTTCAATCCCATAGAGAACTACTTAAGAACATTTTTTGTCATTGCCACTCACTGCTTCAAAGAACTCAGTTTTTTTGTAGACCTGTTGGTCATAAATTTTACAATCCCAAATATGTCGTTGGTCATCCACTATATTACTTCATACTTGTCCATACTCCATGCGCATCTTATCTTTTTACCTATGAGCTTTTATAGCCGATTTGAAAACAGGTATCTTTTAATCATGTGTTTATTGTCTCTTATAATTTTAGAATTCATTTGAAATTCACCATTATAATTTTTGCGATTCAGTTTTTATTAACTCAATGCTGAATCAGCTTTTTAAATGCAATAATTGCATTCAAATTTCATTGTTTAGGTAACATTAATAAATATTGAGGTTGATATCTTTAACCTATAGTGAAAAGTAGGTCAAATAATGAAACCCCAAAAATCATTTTATGCCAAAATAAATACACGTGACAAATTTCAAAAAATTATCTTTAAAACTGTCGCAGTTTTCGGTTTCGATTCAATGGCGAAATTCGCATGATTAAGTTTGCTTTAAATCCATTTAATTTTTGTTGAGTATTTGAGAAATTTTTTGCTGAATTTTTATTCATTTTATATAAAGAAAGTGTTTGTAACAGTATCAGACAATACCGACAGATTTCCTTCTGTACTTGTGAGAACTCTAGAGTCTAGATAAGAATGCCAAAAATGATTCTAACACATATATACAGCTAAACTAGGTAACTTTCTGTACTTTTGGTAGAAAATTTATAATAAAATTATTCTTATACAAATTATTGAAATTCTGATTTTTTAGTCTCATATTTTGCATTTATTATTTACAATAGTGAATTTTCTTTATAGAACATTGTTTAATCTGAAAAGCTAAAGTATTTCCCATAGTGCGTTATTTATCTCTTTATAATATTTTACATCAATGCAGTTCAAATAATTCTTCTTTTTTCAAATTCTTTTCATATTTTCAGTATTCAATATTGTAACTCAATTGCTCTTTGAAAAATTGCTTAATATTGCAAACTGCTAAAAATATAATATGGAAAAAATATGTATATATAAGATTTAAATTACTTAAACCAAAAATAAAATATTATAGTTCATTAATGTTCAGATTTTGTTTCCCACTTATATAAATCTAGAAGCTAAAAATACCGACTTAATATTTTTGTTGTTGAAACAACCTTAACATTTGCCTTTAAATTCTATTCTTTATGTTGAAATTATGAAAAATAAAATATCATATATTATAAAAGTATGAAGTGGAAAATATGCTGGAAAAGCCCGTATGTTGTAATTTATCATATAAACGACCATTCTTTTGCAATATAAAAATTTCTGTAAATGCTTTTAGGTGTTAACATATAAAAGGCGCTAAAAATCGTATGTAGGTATTTTATTGTAAAACTATGGAAATTACTCAACCGTGTAGATTTACATGCCAAATAAATTTAAGTTATTTCAGAAAAGTAAAATCTGTTCACTTGTTAAAAAGAAGAAGATTTTTGTGGTAAATGGAGAAAACTAAATGTGTTCAATCTGATAAAATTGAGGAAATTGTTTTAAAAATGTATTTTTATGTAAACTCCAAAAACCAAATTTGTTTAAAAAATTTAACAAAAATTTGCTTGTTACCTAAAAGGAAGAAATTTAAGAAATATCTTTTACGACACGTATGATTAATATGAAAATAATATAGAGCTAAAATATTACTTATACGCTTTCAACACATATTAATACAAATTTGATTGAGAGTTGCATATAGTGTTCGTAAATTTTTTAATTTAATAAAATTTGTAATATTCTAATTCTATTAAAGCTCTAAAATCAAAAAAGCTTTTGAAAATCTTTCTATTTATCATAAATTATTTTCTGCAATTACTTGTTTAATTCCTTTATATTTAACTTCAGTATTTTAAAGAAATCAATACACATTAGTGAAATTATTATCTAAATCTCATTACGTTATATTTTCTTATACACAAGGGTCTAATATAAATCATAGCTCTTGGTTTCTTAAAGATTAATATGATATTGATATGTTATTGTTCCTTTGGGTAAAATTGTGTGTGTTTTATTAAAAGCTTGACAAACACGCAAATTCTTTTATATACAAAAATATCTTGAACCGAACTTTTACAAGTTTATCAAAATAAAGCTAAATGTTAAATTGTATACATTGGTTATCTGTATCAATAGACTTTTAATCGAATAAGTGTATTGAATGTGTAAAAATACAACGTGAATAAATAAGAAGGGAAATCTATACAGAAGAAAAACTGTTATATACTGAAAGCATAATACAAAAATGATTTATTTAATATATCATATCTTTATTTTCCTATAAGACATCTTTAAATATATACCTTATTTAAAAGTATAAAAAATAATACTTCATGTATTTTAAAAATGTTTAATATTTCTTCAAATGCACAAATCTAAAACTAAGTAAATCTAAAACTTTTGTTCGGCTGAAGAGATTTGCATGAAATTTAATATGATAGCAGATGAATGTGTCTTTTTAATTTCGGCATTGGGGCTCACTGGGCTAAGATATAGTCATTATTATTTTTTTTTAATTTTTTTACTGCCTTATAGTCCTTGATGAGACATTTAAGAATAAATAGGACATTTATTTCTTGTGGCTTTCGAATTATTTGATTGGGAATTTTCAACTTATAAATATTTATCAAAATGTATTTTCTCGATCTTCTGTAAATTTTTGTATTTTGTTAGAATTTAATATCTTACAAAAAAATTAATTATCTATCTAATAAAAAGGATTGATTTAAATATCTCCACTCAGTTCAAAAGTAGTTAATTTTCAATTTGAAAGTTCAAAAAATTACGAAATTTTAGTTTTAATCTCTTTGTTCTAAAATACCAAACACTAGATTTAAAAAAAAAAACATATTAATGCTAATCTCAAGTTCGTCATAAGAAATTGTTTGGCAATGGCGTTATTCATACATCCATTAGCATAAATAGAGACTCCAAAGGCCAAAAATCGCATTTTTTTTTGGATTTTTCTTTACGTTTTTAAGAACGCAATGAAATTTTTTATCAAATCAGTTAGTCTCTAAGACTTAGATTGGTCACCTTAGTCTCCGTATTTGAATCCTAAGGATATAAACTAATAAACTGAATCTTATACAATTTTCAACCATGAGGAAGTTGCTTAAGATTATTTAAGGCAAAGATAATTTATTAAAATATCTCAATTTTTGTGATTTTAACGAGCTTTATCCATATTCTGGGAAGACATCATTTTAGCCAAAATAATAATATGTATCAAATTTCATCAAAATATCCCAAAATTTTGGAATTAAATTTGAAGAGGCACTTAGTACATCCTTGGGTCGGGAAATTAAATTATATTTTTTATTATTTAAAAGTCGATATATTTGAAGAAGTGATTGAATATTTAAATACTTGAATTAAACAGGAAATATTTTGTTTCAACTCTGATTAAAATTTTCCCCTATATTGTCTTTATATTTAACTTCAATTTAAAATAAACACATTATCACTTGTTCGACTTTAGATTGAACATTTTCATCGATTATTTGTATTGTGTATTTAATTTAATTTATTTTAGTTCTTCATTTCTCTTTTTTTGAATACTATTTTTTAACTATAAGTATATATTAATCTGCTTAAACTTAAGTTTTTTTTATAAATCGCTTTAAGTTTTTTCAATTATTTACCAGACTTGATTTACTTCTATCCGAATTGCATATAAATTATACACATACTTATTCTACATAAGAGTAAAATGAATAAGAACAAATTGAATTTCCTTTACTAATGAAAGCGGAAATAAAACTTGAAAGATTTTTAAGTGTTTTTCGATTTATTTCGTGTTCTTTTTTAAGCAATAAATTGATGGATGAAAAAAATAAAATCATTCATAAAAAAGATATAAGCAATTGATAGAATTATTCAGAACACTTTATAAGGGCAAATATTCACTTTTAAGTATTCATGAGTTTTACATTTTATTTAATAAATTTCGTCTATATAATAAAGTATCAAATTTAAAAATTAAGTAGTTTTTTTATATCATTCAGTTACAAATTATTACTGTTAAATAACAATAATAATTAATATTTGATAAATATACAGTATTGTTCGAAACCTAAGCAAATTGTTTCCACTAAGTATTCATTGCCTTATACCTTCACATTAAATAAATTAATGACTATTTTTCTTTTATGTACTAATGAATAATATTCCTACTATCCAAAAATTACAACAAAATTTAATTTCCATTTCTTTGGCAATTATAATACAATAACAAAAACACGAACTTAAAAATGGCTGTTCATATCTTAAACAAATTTACCATTCTGTATGATATATTCTGTTTCTTTTGAACTTAGAACTCTTTTTGTGCATACATTGTATAAGTTCCGTTAGAGTTTGTATAGGTATCGCTTCATGGCATGCTTTGCGCCGTAGCGATTTTCTATGGAATCCATATCAGGTGTTGAAAGTCCCATCGAAGTGGCATTCCTTACTCAACAGAGCGTAATATATGTGGAACCAAGGAACCAACGACACTCTCCGAAAAAAGATTTAAACCAAAACACTGTCATTAACTGTCTTTGGTAGACTTAAGATGTTGTCTCATTAAATAACACACTCCACCAGTATAAAATTGATTAAATTTAAATCCGTCATTAAATATCAAGGAGTCGTTATGTGCTTTAGAAAAATCAAAAATGGGGGACTCTTTTATTTAGTTGTGACATGTAAGAGCAACTAAGAAAAGTAACCATACCTAAGGCCTACCAAAAACAAGAAGGAGGCAGTATTTTGGTTTTAGCCTGTTTTGGGTATTTAGCTTTTGATAGGAATTGAAACAAAAGTGAACAATTAATTTTTATGTCATTTTGGGTCATCTTGAGTAAGAAATACCATTTTGATGGGAGTTTTAGTACCTGAATGACTTGTAGCATCAACTAAAGTTGGTCAAAGACTAGTTATCAACATATGGAACTTAAGTCAGGGACTTGCAAAGGCAGTGTCAGAATTTGTATTTCATAGGGAACCGCTATAGCATTTGAAAAGGGAAGAACTGTGTTTAAAGCTCAAGATGTAATCTGGAGCTGATAAAGTGCCTAAAAGCATAGTCTGAAACGATAGCTATATCCATTTGAACGAACAAGTGCGCAGAGCAGAACAGCTATTTGTAGATTCGTATTGTTCTTATTGTATCATAATTTCCAAGAAAATAGCAATTAAAATAAAACTGTTCATTAATTTATTTAAAGAGAAAATAAAAGACAAAGTTGCTAAAGTTTCGAACATCACTATTTTTATTTTTCCAGTAAATAAATATAAGAATTATAAATACAAATTATTCTCATTATTTCAATAGCATACATACATATAGTATTTTCTGAATAAATAATAGATATAATAAGTATTTTATATATATTTGAAATTTAAAATAATTGGAATTAATTTTTAATTACTGTTTTTGTAATAATCCTCCATATTACACACAATTAGGTTGCATGTGTTTTCTATCGAAAATCTAAAATCCATAACAAAATTTAATATTTTATTTCAATTTTCAATACCAAACAAAATGATGTTTTCATTTGTGAGACTAACAAATTACATAATGTAATTTTCAAAACAAATTGGTTTTGTATTACAACAGCTAAATGTCATATATTGACACAGAAATTTTGAAGTATAAAATTTTATTTGAATAGAATCCTGTTGTATGCAGTTGAATTTTTCGAAAAGTATTTTAATATGAAAAATTTAATAACTGGAATAGAAAAATGAATTGTTGGAAAATGGTTAAATGTAAAACAGCCTTTAAATTACATCGGTACGTATGATTAATATATTTTTAAAAAATGTTAAATAATTTACTTTCTATACGTATTGGTGTGGAGAATGAAATTTGGAAAATAAAATTGTTTTTCAATAAAAAAAAAATAATAATAAATGTTTTGTTCAAAAATGTTTTTCTATGAAAAATAAAATATTAAGTGAAAAATAAGTACAAATTTTAATTTTTAGTTAAAAATTAAATTTTTAGTTAAAAGTTTAATTTCAAGTTTAAATTTAAGTTAAAAATTTGTTTTGAATTGTAATTTTTTTAGTGAAAAATTTAAATTTGTAGTAAAAAAAAAAGAACGTTTTTTAGAGAAAAATTAATTTTTTAATAAAAAAATTATTTGTTTAGTGAAAAGTTTAGAGAAAAGTTTATTTAGTAGTGAAAAAAATTAAATTTGTTTTTAGTGAAATAAATGAATTTAAAGTGTAAAATTGTTATTAATTGTTTATAAAGTTTTAATTTAAGTAGAAGTGCTACACTCGGCAATTCCAACTGTGAAATATTATCAACCATTTTGTCGTTTAAGAAAAGAGATTACGTAGTAGTTCAGTCCCTTGGAGATAATCGGTTCAACATTGCAGTTAGCTTCAGATGGCTAAATTGGCCCATATTTATTTTGGTCCAAGAACACACGCCATTATACAAGGAATAAATAATATTATAAACCCGTTTTAAATATTTGTGATACTGGAAAATTTCAATTTATTTTTTTAAAGCGAGGAGACTCTATAAATTCTTATGATAATATGTCCGTTTCAGTCTCTGCCATTCGCTGACATCAGTAATAAAATGCATTTAACTTTTCAAACTCACATTTAGCAAATGCTTAGCTTTATTAGTAAAGTTATTTAGGTGTAGTCCTCAACGAATCGTCTATTTAATTCTTTTACAATACCTTTATGTTGTATGTCACTTTCATCGAAATTCATCATACTTTTTAATCTTAAAAAGTAAGGCCTAAAGTGAAGACAGTATGTCACATTTGAATTGAGGCTCTATTTAGATATTCTATGATCTTTCATCGCATTTGTGAACTTTCATCGCAGTTAAAACTCCCAAATTTTAATTAGAAATTTAATTTTTTTTTTTACCAATTTTTGAAAAAGTGCTTTAGAATTCAATAAAATACGGAATTTATAATTAGGTGATATTGTGAATTGTAATATTTCGTAAATCCCAATTTCTATAAAATGACTTCATATGACAAACAGTGACTTTATATATATTTTTTTGTTCAGTGTAGTAAGAGCAATAAGATCAATTAGATCCGATTTGAATATTATACTAATAACTTGTATTATTATAATTAATTTGTCCAAATTGTTGAAATGTATTTCTAACAAATATTTAAATATTTTTGGAATTAGTTGAGATATAGGAAATCTGATCAATAATAATAATTTATGAAGATTACATTTCAACAGTTATACTCAAATTTTTATAACTCAAAAATTATATATATATATATATATATATATATATATATATATATATATATATATATATATATATATATATATATATATATATATATATATATATATATATATATATATATATATATATATATATATATATATATATATATATATATATATATATATATATATATATATATAAGTAAGAGTTCTACATTGGGCTACGTCAATTCTTTAGTGCCCTCCACTACAATGCGTGTGAATAATATGTTATATAACTTTGTTTCTATTAAACCGATTTTAAAAACGTACGGTCTAATATGTTTGCAACATTTTATTCTAATTTGTAGGTTTGTAACTGAAAATAAAAGAGAAAATGTTTGAATTTACAGAATGCTTCAGATATCGGTCTATATGTTTTAAAATGCTGAACCGATTTCACTGGTTTTAAACAAGAAGGTTCTTAGAGCAAACATGCAGGCCAAATTTTATTGAGCCATGTAAATTATAGTGAATGTGAGCGTGCCAAAAATAGAAAGAGAGACAGATAGATAAACGAGTGGACAGAAACGAAGACGGACAGACAAACGGATATAGCTAAATCGATTCAGATTTTAATTTGATGCAAAATATATGTGCATTACGGAGTCTCTTTAATATTTGTGGTGGTGAAGGGCATAAAAATAAAATAAAAAATTTATAAATCATTTTTTAAAAATGTATATCAATTACAAGAAACATAAAGTTTAAAAAAGAATTAATAAAATAATCAAAAATTTGTATGCTATAGCATTGAACTAATGTCGCTTAATTACTGATAAATTAGTCACATCTGCTAACGTACTTAGCTAAAAAATATATACCAGAACTAGTAAGTGATTTTATAACAAATTTGTCTTTATATTTAACTAGTAACGGATTAAAGTTTTAAGCATTTTAAATCAAGTTTTAAAATAAAAAAACTGTTTAAGCAAATTTTAGATAAAACTTTAAATTTGATTGCATAAAGCAAATGATAAAATATTTTGTTTCAGCTGTTGCTATTATCTAAAGTTACAATTGGTCTCTTTGGTGACAAATTGCCATCTAAAACAATTTACAGTTACAATTTAAATTACACATTTGTTTTATTTATTTTATAACTTGTTTCTCATTTCAAAATTCTACATTTTATTTTAACATTCTATTTGAAACTTTGAAAATTTGTCACTTCAACAGCAACATTTACAAAACGTTTATTCAAACATTCTTTAAATTTTCAAAAGTCTTTTGAATTTTCTTTAACTATTCACACTTTTGTTTCTTCTTTGTTATTGTCATTCTTTACAATTTTTGTCAGTCCTTGCTTATTGTCCTCATTAACATTTCAAACACATTCGCATCATTTCCTGCTAACGCCTTCATCATACAAATCAATGACCATCCCACAAGATTATATATAAATATCCTGGTTTGGCACAAAAATGACACATCTTCCTTAAAATGTTTACTAAACGTTGTATGTTGAAAGGAAAATAAAAAGAAAACAAAATCCTCATTCTTAGCTTTCTGAAGCTTAAAGGAAAATAAATGAATAATTGCTGACACAGTTGTTGTTGTGTGTGTGTGTTTTCGTATTTGTTACATTTCATTTGACTGCTTCCGCAGTTATGGAGTTTATTTAATGCGAATCTTTTTCCATTAAAATTGTTGAAGGAGATTTTATACAGAAATTTAAAATTTGAAATTAAATTTAAATTTGTTAAACAAAAAGCAAATTATTTTAAAGAATTTTAGTTTTAAAAGATTTTTGAAACAAAATGTTAATACAGTACAGAGCAGAAAAAATGCAAAAATACTGTCCACTTTAAAAATAAATGTTTCAAAATAAAAATAACTAATTTAACTCTTTAAGTTTATCCTGTGACAAGTTTCAAATAATGCATACTTTGTTCTAAACTTCATTATTAAAGGGTAAATAAATTGAAATTAATTACAAAAAGTGCAAAATTTTAGCGAACACAAAAAATGCAACACTTAAAACAATTACAAAATAAGTAAGTTATGCAACTTATAACTGAAAAATTCTGAAATATCTTGTATATTTTGTAGTAGGATATCAAAGAAGCAACCAATAAAGCTTTAGAGGAAGAAAATCTAAAAGGGTGATTTTTGGCACCTCCTTGGTGTAAATCAATCGATCGTAAATAATATTCAATATAAAATTCCCATTAGAACCGCTACGTAAAAGGTGGTCTTTCTTAAACTTACAAATAATTTCACTGTTCAAAAATGTTCACCTAAAACCGGTGGTGGGCTTTGCTTTTATCGCAAATAAACAAGTGGAAGTTTTATTAAAGTTAGTACTGTACACCGTAGGTTAGACATAGACGACGAAAAAATACCTTATTTGTACAATCAATAACAAGGAGGGTTTATAATTTCGAAGACGATATATATATGATCAAGTGAACGGAGAGCTAATGTTCTGTAAAGTTTCTAGATAAAGATAATCACCCGGATGAAATTTTTTCCATCAAAGCTAAACAAATTAAATTTCCTTTCATAACTTTACAGGTCATTAAGTCACCTTTTACTTTACCATGCAGACATCGTCTCCTTAATATTAGACATTTCCTTTGATTGATTACACTGAGAATTTATTTCTTCTTGAATCATATGGAATGCAAATATTTCATTTCTAACTATCAACACCCACTATCGGTTTTCGTTGAATATTTTCGGCCAGTAGAACATTTAGTTTTAGCCGAGGTATTAGAGGCAGTTTTTCGTGAAATACCAGCACATGTATCCTTTTACAAACAGGTCCCAACTAAAAATTTAAATTAAGTGCTATTTTCGATGAATTAGTTTTCACCAAGAGGTTACGCTATCATTTTTTGCTCTTTTCATAATAATGAAAACACAATTGTTTTATAGTACTGCACTTTTTTATGATCGCCAAAATTTTGCACTCTTTTCATTAATTTTGATATGTTTGTCATTTTGCAATAGAGTTTAGAACGAAGTATGGACTTATTACAGGATAGACTAAATAGCAGAAAAACAGATAAATTAGATACCGTTAAAACGAAGACACACGTTTTAAAACACACGTTATAAAAAATTATATATTCTTCTGTTGCGTTTTTTCTGCTCGATACTGTATACCCCACTATGAGGATTATATAATTTTTAGTAAATATCAAAACTTTATGAAAAGCTAAAATTTTAATTTGTTTTTAAATACATTTTCTTAAGAATACTTGCTGTTGTTGTAATGCCATGCAGTATAATAATTTGGAAATATATACATATATAAATATTAAACTCTATTTAGATATCCTCTGTAGACATTTATCTTTAGGCTTGAATTATATTATATAAATTTTATGGTTTTTATATCCTCCAAAACCAAAATTGGTGATAATATTACATTAACTCCGTATTTGACACTAAGAAGGAATCATCTGAGATAACATAAAGAATATATGTTCTTCCATCAAATCGATATATAATATATGTAATTAATTTGATCAATCATTTATTATTTTCACTGTCTTTAATGTATATTATTAATTTTACCAATTTGGGTCCATATTAAGCTACAAATCTTTCCTAAATTCAATTTTGAGCTTATAAAATTAAAAGATATTGGCAAATTCTATAAAAATTCGGCACAATTATTTTTGTAACTGTCTTCAATATAATTTCACCAATAAAATTGGTCAATAAAATCTATAGCTACCAATATTTATAGGAAATTTCAGTAACATTTTTTATATTTCTCTGATTTTAAGCTGATGATCGAATTAGATTTTTTGGAGTAATATCTTTGTGGTGGGGGGAGTATATAAGATTCGATATAGCCGAATGTATCATTGTACTTTTTTATGTTAAATATTGATTATTTTTAGGTTAAAAGCAATTTATCTGTTGGTTTTCTAAGATGGAGATGTGGTTACAAAAATAATTTATTGTAAGTGTGTTTAAACCTTAATTTAAAGACCGTTAAACTGAAATATTAATCAAGGACAATGAAAGCCAGTAGCTAGAAATATATTTTAATAGAAAGTAATTTACAAGGATATTTGTTTTTTCATTATTTACATTAAAAATTATAATGCGGTTTTACCACAAAATTAAACAGAATCTAATGATAGGAAATTTGTTATATAATTATTAAAATAATGTATAAATAAAGTAATGTGGGATATTAAAAATTTTGGAAGAAATACAAAAGGACATTTATCTTGTGAAATCAATAAAAATATAGAAGAAAGGTAAAGCTTGAAATGGTTATTAGTGGTTACTAGAACACAAATAATTTAATAGTTAAAATTATTTTATGTTACATCAAATGAAATGAATAGTTGTGGTTGTTTTAAATATAATTAATATTTAGACTTATCTTTATTAACAATTTATTTTATTACCCCGTCAAAGAAGCAGACAAAAATTGCCACTTTTTATAAAAAAATTTAAAATCCTATTCAGACTTTTTTTAAAATTTCATTAAAATAAGTGAATTTGTAGTTAAAAAGGAATAATATTATCCACTACCTCCATAATCAGTTGAAAGCCACTAATTGGCTTTGTAAACAGTTTTAAATTAGCACAAGTTAATTATTTTTAAGAAATTAGTTAATTTTATAATGTTATCTAGAAAGAAAAAAATCCTTAAGATCCATTGTGTAGCAATAATATAGTCGTGTATCATTTTTCAAAATAAATGCTTAAGTGTAACGTGTAGGAAAGTTTTATGCTTAAATATATTTAAGAAATATTTGACAAAAATTTTTGACTTGAATCACACGATTTTTAAATACATATAACTGTTAACGTTATATAAGATAATAAGGTTAATTATACTATAACCTGACCTTTCAAAATTTCTTTTAGATATATAGACCTCAAAATTTTTATTATTCAACTCAAATATGTTCTTTCTTTCTGCGTTCTGCTCAAGAACTCTCATTCAAAAGAAGATTAATAGTAATTGCTTTATGAAAGTTTTAATAATAAGTTATTTTTTACATCAAAAAATTTTTACAATCGGTTCCTTTTGGACACAATTCTTTTTAACCAGAGATCAGTATCTCTTCTCCAACTTTAGCTTCAGACAGTTCTTCTCCTGGTAAAAATACCACATTGTTGTTCATTTATCTCTCAAGTGCTTATTGTCTGTAGTGACCAGAATAGGTCAAAGATAAGTGGACATATTATGAAATTTAGTAAACGGACACAGCCTTTTTTGTTAACATTCCATGATTTAAATTTTGGTATTTATAGAGCTCGTTACAACAATTGATTGGCTTCTTTTACCACAAATACATATTTCTCATCATACCGGAAATTTTTTGGAAAATTTTTAATGCTTTTTAATCTAGAGCATTTCATTTAGCATTAGAAATATAATTTTTTTACCACAAAGTTGCAAAAACTCTGCCAGAAAACTTGACTTCAATTTCCGTGCTCCGATTTTGCCTCTTAATTTTTAGCAGCGTTTCTGCCAAGAACTCTGTTATTAAACCTGCATCAGTTTTAATTCTTCGTACTAAATAGTTCAAACACTGAGCTAGCGCGGCTTCTTTTCTTCCGAATGTGTTGGGAGCTCTTTTGAAAATGCGTTCTATTTTTTGGCTTTAGAAGCATCATGTGAACCATTCCTTCTACCTAAGCCAAGTGTCCTATCAACAGACAAGTGCTCCCGGTACGGATTAATGGCATTGGAAGTAGTTTTACGACAGAATTTTGGACTTTAAGTCAACTTAATGTAGGACCAAGTTGGGTTTTGTTAAAAATATTTAATAATTTTAGAAACTACTTTTTTCTGTTCAGTTATTTTAATCATATTGACATTACAACTGACATATTTAACAAAAGTAACTTGATAAAAAGAATCACATATTTTTTTTTTTTAAATCTGTTAACATTTACACGTTTAAACTAATATTGTTAATAAATTAAGTAAAATTTTATAATGATTATATATAAAAATATTTTAAATATTACATAATACGTATGATTAATATTTTCTAAAAATAACTTAAATAAATTACTTATACGCCGCACTAATATTTTTAATATCATTTAGAAAACTTTATACGATTTTCATGGGTTTTAACATAAGATTATAGCGTTAACTACATAATAATCTAAAATATATTTAGAGTGGCAATATTTATTTAATCAATCAATTTTATAAAAATTTTAAACAAATATTTTATCATATGAAATGTTTAAATTGCTGTTAACCTACATTTTAGATTATTTTTTAACAGAAACATGAACTGATCCTCACAGTAAATATAAAATTTAATTTTTTAACTTTATTTATAGAAAATTGCAGTAATGAATGTAAAGATAATGGTTTTAAGGTAAAACAATAAATAATATATTTATTAAAAATATATAAACATTTATATAAACACATATACATACATACTTTTTTCCATAGATATTTACTTTCATAAACAAATGAAAATATAAATAAACAAGCAAAAATATTATAGTCGGTCAAATCCGACTATGTAATATCCTACATCACATTGTTGTTCGTAAATGGTTATTGTGAAAAATTTATGAACGGCGCTCGTATATTTTGCTGTCATTTTTAGGGCTTATTAGTGCAATAGATTATTATGATATTAACATTTATGTGAAGTTTATGCGTTTTAAATAATTTTTCTTGGAGGACTTTAAAAGAATTAAGAGAAGTTTTGGATCCATCCTCGTATAACTTTATCTTAATTATGCTATTTTTGAGTTTTACTGAGAAATAATTTACCGATCCTCGTATAATTGCCGTTTTTTTCTGTCAGTTATAAGCATCTGCAAAAATGCATAATACACCCACCGCCAATGGTAATGTAGGGTATTAATACAAACATATTCAGATAAATATTTATTGTATTATAGAAAAGGGGAAAATTAGGTTAATAAATATTTACTATAGTTTAAATTGAATATATAATCGCTTAAAGTAATAAAGCGATGCTAAAAGCTGTACTACGTAATACGAGAAATTTTATGCCATAAAATGGTAATTTCAATTCTGTCATTTATATTCTATTTTAATATTTAATTTTAACAACAAAATAATTATTAAATAATAGTATAAATGTAAATTGTTGCAATAATTTTCTTATTGAATTATTTGAAAATAAAATCTTTATTTTATATATAGAATTTACGGTTTCATTAAGAAAAACTTAATTATGTCTGTTATTAATTAAATATTTATGTTAATTGTTTAATATTAAATCAATTATTCAGATAATTAAGAATGCTATATTCGTCTATGCCGAAATCTTAAATACCCTCCATCACTAATATTATGCAATAATTAGTATGAGTTGAAGATAAGAAAACTATTCATTCATCAGCTAAATGTCAATTACGGAAAAGGACACTAGCGGTAAAGTAGAGCAACATATTTTTGAAATTACCTATAAATATTGATAGAGAGATATAGATTTTAATGGATAATTTTATTAAAAATATAATAATATTTACGAAAGAAATTTTCCACCTGAGAGGTAATATTAAAAAAATTTAATACATATATTGAAGACAATTATCAAGTTGTTTGAATTTGCATTGAATTCGGTTGTTAGAAACCTAAAACTCTATTCCAATAATTGGGATTGTAAAAGAGAAATAACCAAATGTCGCTCCAAAATTGTCTAAATAGTTACAGTTTGAAAATTTGAAAGTCATTTTCTGGGAAAGGGCATGTGGGAGCTATATCGAAATATACACCGATATTGGATAGATTTATAATAATACATTAAAGACAGTAAAAAAATAATTTAGCTGAATTCATATGCGATTGGTCAGTATCTAGTAGTTGTATAAGCTCAGAACTGTTATCCGGGAAGTTATATGGAAGCTATAGAAAAATATGTACCGATATTAATAAGACGGTGAGAAAATAGTTTTTTTTTTTTAATTTCAAAAGCATCGGTTTATACTTAATAATTTTAAAAGCTATAAACCTTATTCCTGGATAGGGCCTTATTTGTAGTCGAGGTCATCAAAATAATTTTATATGGCAAATTTTAGAAAATTATCTAAAAATTGCCAATATAGCATACAAATTTGTAAGTGTGTCAAAGTTTTTGCATATATAATGCTATTGCTTTTCTTCTATTGCTCCGATATTAATGTTTTTTGTACGATGATGAATCTTTTGTTAAAAAGATTTAATTGTTTATAGGAATTTGGGGATTTTCTAAGAAATCTGCCTATAACTTTTTTGCCAATGAACCGAAAAAATTTATGAACGACCTTTATATTATTTATTTTTTGACTTATGATTTAGATTGCAATATTCATATTTATGTGGGACTTGAATTTTGTATAATTTTTTATTTGTGCTTGGTTAGGGGAGGTGAGTGTGCTGTGCAATTTTCGATTCATACATTGTCATAAATCGATTTTTTGTAAAAAATAGAAGTAATTACAAAATACTGCTCGATCGATTTGTGGTTTTGGCTCTAACTCCTTTAGTTTAGCTGTAAAATGCGATTAATATTAATAGAAAAAGTAGTATAATAAAAAGTTGCTAGAAATTAGTTTTAAACAGAAATTATATAATTATAGAAGCTGTCATCCATACCAACCACCAATACCGCTAAATCTCGATCCTATCAAGAACCTATTATAAGAAACCCCAATTTTACAATCGTCCTGAATCTGCTCTACTACCAAACTACAAAGTATACTGCCAATTACTGTCTACTAAAACCGAGTACCGATAATAAACTAAGTTAATAATCAATAAAGAAATTAACTACTTGTTACTAAAGGTTTGTCGCCCTGTTAGTAGATCCTGATGGCGACTGATTTATCTCAACGTTTCAGTTTATTTTTTTTTAAATTCCTTTTGTATTTGAAACCTTTTATAGATTAAAAATAATAGATGACAACCAATGTTTTCTTGACAAAGTTAACAGGAAAAAGCTGCCTTAGAAAATTATTCTTACTCATAACTTCCGAAAGTCTAGACCAATTTTTACTCCACACGTTTATAGTAGAGGTATAGGTGAGTTCATGTAATGAGCTTGGACTTTGTAAAACTTAACGGAGTCAGTCCACAGGGTCCCAAATTTGGACATGTTGGGCCATAGAAATGTTTAAATATCTGTAACACAAAAAAATTGATTTTTAACCAATTACGATACAACAAAATTTAATAATGAATGTTTGACTAACAAAAAAGTTGTTTAAAAATAAAATACAATATATATATAAAATGATCAGCTACAGATATAGAAAATATCAAAAATGTGTATTAAAACATTACAACTCTTTGTAAATGTTGCCCACGCAATTAATTCTATTCTTAGTTAAGCAACAGTCATGAAAATTTGTGATATTACCTCTAATGATTTTGTGTATGGTCCAGAAATATGTCTGTTATTATGGAAAATGTATTTGAAATAAAAAATAATTAAATTGTAATCACTTTCAGTGAAATTTGGGCTCCTACTTTTATACAAATACATCCAGCCGATCAATAGCTATCGTTTATGAACAATATTGCATATAGAAGTAGGAATGAATGACCCTAAATTGTGTGAAATAAGTTATGTTTTCTACATACACACTCACAAACGTATGTATTATTTAAGTGTTTTTCTTAAATGTAACACAAAACATTTAGTGAGTCATAAAATTAATTATGTTTTTAGCTATAACTTTTTTTATACTTGAACCGATTTTGGAATGATAATGAAGTGTATTCAATCTAGTATTACGGCAAAATTTCATTATGTTTTGTTGATTTACAATTGACAATTTAACGAAATTTTTTTTCTTTGAAATTAGAGGTTGCCTCACTCATCGGTCTATATCTTTTAACTTCCTGGGGCTGATTTTGTTGGTTTAAAATGCAAAACTTTCCAGAACTATAGCAAACACTCTGTCCAAATTTCATTGAAATCTGCCATATTTCGTGGATATAAGAGTATCAATAACAGACAGACGAACATGCAAAATCGACTCAGATTTAGATTTTATGCAAGAATATGTATACATTTTAGGTTCCTTGATAACTCCCAAATTAAAGGTATTAAATTTTAGGAGTTATCAACATTTTTAACATCTATCATTAGCTTCACATGAAAGATTTGAAAATATACATGATATTTCACATATACAATTTAGATTGACTGGAGTGTAACTGTGGAATATAGTGCTGCTCATCCAAGTCTCTCTGATATGAAAAATTAAAAAAAAAACTTATAGTATGAACTGATTTAAAAAATGTTGCCAAAGCTTTCCATGCTGATTTTAGGCAGTCTATTTGCACTAGATTATTTTTGTGAACTTATGCTGAAGGTCTCTGTTTAAAAATGCTAAGAAGGTTCTCTTTAGGGTTGAATTGAATTGTTTGTCAAACTTTGACGAAGGCTTTGGTTCATTGCCGTGGTATAATCTGCAGTAAATTTTAAAATAATTATTAAATAATTGTATTATGTTCAACTAAAGAATATACTATAAATTTGATTTAAATAGAGATTAGCACATTTAGAATTATATGCTCTATTACATTTGTATTGAACCGAAATATAAAAATTAATAACGATTTATAAAATTTTCCATAAAAATAAATAATCATTCTTTTTATTTAAGAAATATAATTTAAAATAATAAAATATTATTTTTCTCATTTTTTAATTGTCATATTTTAATTGCCAGTACACAGTTAGCCTTCAACACATGCTCATAAAAAACAACATCCGTTCATATTGCTCCCATTTTCCGGTTTAAATAAACGTTAAATTTTTATTTTTTGTTTAAAGTCAATTTATTAATTTTATGAATTAAACCACAACCACATACGTCAACAGTTTTATTATATTGTTGTGAATGTTATATATATATTGCATACATACATACATACATACATACATACATACATACATACATACATATCATTGTGGTAATTTATTAACTTTTTTTGTAAAAGCATATGGTTTAAAAGGATAAAGGATAATAAGGCATTTGCAGGACACTTAAGTTAATATAAAATTGAGTCAATATTTTGCTGATAACTATTACCTGGAGCTATTAATAATGAGTGAAATTACAGATATTTCCAAATAAAATTTTCATATCCTGGCCATGAAATACCCCAGCAAAATAAGTGGTTGGGATGTTATGTGTTTGTAACGGTTGGAAAAATTGTTCTATCACCAACAATTAACATTGTCGGTCTTTTAGGATGTCTTCTTGAAATAATCCCCTTTCATAAGCACCTGGTAGGTGCTTTAAGAAACAAAGGTTTTAATTTAAAAATTAAAAATTAACATTTTTATAATAAATTTGCTCTGCTCCCGTTTAACGTTTATATAATCTTAAATTAAAATAATTAGTTTGTTCGAGATTTCGAAGAAGTAGCGTTAATGAATTACTACAATTCTATCGTCTCTAAATTTTAATATATTCTTCCATAATTTTTAAAAATTAATGAAATGTTAAGAAGTTTTATGCCGAAAATGCTAACCATAATAAAAGTACAAAAAATCGCACGCAGTTGAAAAAATCGCAATTTGCGAATAAAGTCCACCAACGGTAACACTGACTTGCTGTCCATATAAACTTCGTAAACAAAATTCAAGCCGAAGTTTTAAGGACGATGCCTATTGAAATTGGTAATGATATGTCTATACAAATATTCCTCCCGGAATGGGGATTTAAGGTTCAAAATCCATAAATATAATTTGATTTTAATGAAATTTACACAATTAATTTGATATCGTTGGTATTGTTATAAGAATTGGCTAAACTAAGACAAGTATAACAAAAAATAAGATATAAAATGGTCGGTCCTAAGTAGCTTCCATGAAAAGCCCATACAAAAGATCTTTTTAGATCGCGCTAAATCCCAAATGAATATGAGTACTAGTATTGTACTCTTACAATATAGTACCAGTACTATACTCTTAGGCATAGATTAATAAAAGTACCTTCATTAATTTTTAGTGGCTACTATTTATAACCAACAAAGTGGTGTAAGATATTAAATAGTCATACTTCACCGACTATAATTTCTTACTTGTTTTATTTAATAAGCAGGAATCATCACAGATCCCATAAATTATATATCATCTTGTACCATACATAAATCTATGTCCGTCTGTCTGTTGGAAATATTCTCACGCTTGGAATTGTCTGACTACAATGGAATTATTTTACAATCTTTGCTATTGACCAAAGTTGTTTCGTATTTAAAACCAGCCATATAGATTCATTAACAAAAACAATTTAATTTAAAACTAATTTAATTTAAAATCATTAAGATTATTTTTCTTCCTCTCATGATTATAAGTTACTTACTTCACGAATAATGGCTCACATTTGCTATTGTAAGTCTCGTTCCCAGGAAATACTTTAAAAGTTTAAACTATTTAAGTTGGAAAAATTCTAATTAAATTCGGCACATTTCCTATTTAAGCCCCCTTCACAGTAAATGGTGTTAATTTTATTGCAATTTAGACAGTCTCTAATATATGAATCTAGTTTAAGAATTATTTTATTAGTTATTATTTTTTTAAAATTGCATTTTCCCGAATAGTAATTAAGGCTTCTAAACATGGGCTAATTCTATCGAAATTTATATATTTATATTAATATTTTCAATATATGTAACTAAGTTTATGCATGTTGCATCTGGAATAGAAAATTCCTTTCTCTAAAAAACTACCGTTAAAATCGACCATAAAAATCTATATTTCGAAAGGAATACTTACAGTTCATTTCAAAAATATATTGCCATTTTTCAATACTCATGAACGAGTAAACAGTCTTTTGGTGCAATATCATCAGCTCAATAATGTAGTTGATGGAAGGTATTTTAGAGTCGACACAGCCGAATTCTTATTCTTGTTTTTATTATTACTATTTTTTTATTCATATGATACCGTTGACTTTTTACAACACGTGTTTCCGTCTACTTAAATACTTTGTAGCCTATGAGTGGTTAAAATTCTCCGGTCATGTCTTTATAAACGTAATTAAACCGAAAAGGTAAACAAATTTAACTTTCACAAACGTCACTACGTTTAAGCCCACTCGTGCTATTTTACAGCAGAAAAAGGTTTAAAATGTTTTCAGTTGTTTTACATAAAAAGAAATCACGTTTGTCATTTATGTTTTACTAGTTGTGGCGTAATAAGAACAACAAGTCTGTGTAGAAATATTCTACAAAAGAAATAGTTATCAACAATGTGGGTTGAAAGAATTTAAGTTTAAACAAAATTTATAAAAAGTAAAATATTTCATGAAAAGCAGGGATCTTTCATGACTAAAAGCAAATATAATTTTAATATTTTTTTCAGTTTAAGGGTGCCTTAATTACGATTATGTGTTATATCCATTATAGGTGCTTGGGAAATTGCTAACTGAACATATAATGTCAGAACTATATTTTAGGTCAATTCGAAGTAGCTTTCGCCTGATATCTGTTGATCTGTTGAAGTAAAGCTATTAAAATTCTTTGCTTGCAGCATTGAAGAAATCTCAATGAAATCTGATAATGACAATTAAACTAAATCATATCAAACCAATGTTAAAACACAATACCATTAAATTTATCATTAAAATTGATTTTTTATTTAAAAACAAAATCTCAGTTTCATAAAAATGTTGTTACAAATTTATTTTTTTAATAAAAATTAAATTTTGAAAAAGTCTAATTTCTTTTCTAAAATCTTCAATTATTTAAAAAATGATTTGCTTTTTATAAAAATATATAAAATACAATTATTAAAAATAATAATCACACCATTTCAGATGGTTACAGAAGCCACCTCACAACATTTGATTTGATGTCTTTTGCTTTTTGATATATTCAACATACGATATATCATTACAATACTTATATATTTTGACAGTTGGGTGCCTTAAAATGATTTGCGGAAGTGGGTCAATTAGAACCGACAGTCCAGTTTCAAGAAAGCTATGAATTTGTATATGAGGCGATCACAAATTTCCTTTTAAAAACTTCTCCAAATTTTACCAAATATCAAAAAAAAAAAAAAAAATGTTAATATCGATTGATATTTATGGTTCCTGTTCATTCTCTTCTCAGAATAAGTTTATAAAACTCGCTAGCAATATGCGAATTCAATGTTTCATAAAAGGTATAAACTGTTAAACTGTTCTCAGTCCCAGATCTTAAAAGAAATTTTACTAATCATGAGGTGCATTAAACAATTTCATGCAGCAGGAATTTTTCAACATCATCAACCCGTTCTAACATTTTCAAAAAAACCGTTTTCAGAAAGTGATACAATTTAGAAACCCTATGTGAAATATTTTTTTAGATATTCGAAAATCAATATTTACTTTGCATGAATTGAACCGTTACCCCTGATCCTATCCGTTCTACATTTTGTCTAGCATAAAGGATCCTTGAGAAAAAATTGAGACCAAATTTTAGAACTCTCGCTGTTATAGTTCTTAGATAATCGATATTCAATGGGGGTATCCCTGTCCCTGGTCCTTTCTATTCTATGCTTTGTTCAGAAAAACAGATCTTTGAGGAAGAGATTGGAATTAAATTTGGAATTTCTCACTTATATAATTCATAAGATATTCTATAAACAATATTTGTTTTTTATGTCCAGTAAAACAAGTTCTTGATAAAGAGATTGGGGCCAAATTCGATAATCATTATGTGCTTCGTATGGTGGAAGCCGTTCCCCCTGTTTCTATTTTTGTCAAGTACAGCAGATGTTTAAGAGCAGTTGGGACCAAGTTTGAAAATTCTCGCTGTAATGATATTTGCTTTGTATTGGGGCACCACTGCCCCTGGTCCTTACTCTCGCATTATAGTTCTTAAGTAATTACTTTTGTTTATTTCAATACTAAAATTTTAGTAATAATCTTAAATGTTAAAGTCTTAACTGACAAAAGAACCTCTTAAATTAACGTTCCCTTAACTTTAGTTACTTTTATTTCTCATCATAATAAAAACGTGATAATATTTGGTTAAGAAAGAGAAATGTCGAAAAGAAAGATCTTTCTTTCGACATTTCTTGGAAATTTATTAAAGGTTATCAAAAATTGAAGGGAACTTTATATGAAGCCACATTTGTTATAATTGAAAACGTGTCAACATGTTGCTAAACAAAAACTGGGAGGTCTTCTTTCCTTCTGGGAATTTTTTGTTGTTACAAATTATCTGCGATAAATACATTTGTGCATGTGATCACGAAACAGTTCTTTTATTTAGGATACATTTATAATTTCGTTCTTAAATAAATTCATTTCTTTATAAATTCTATACGTATTAAAGTTATTTGATTTTTAATGTTGTTGCTGGAACAAAATGATTGAAAATACAAATTTTATTTTGTTTTATTTTTATTTTTTTTTTTGTGTTTGGACATTATAATGGAATAATAGAAGCCATTTAAAGTTTTACAAACAACTTAAAAGTTTTTTTTTTGTTGTATAAAATCAATATGTATGTATATAATTTTCATTGATTCAACCAAACTGATGAAAATATAAGACTTCTTCCTTATTTACAAAATTGTTTTCATTGTATTTTTCAAATAAGTAAATAATAAAAAAAAAATACAAATAAAAAACAAGTAAACTTCTTGAATGCTTTATTTCTTTATTAGTTAGGGGAAAAAGTATTGTCTCAATGTAATGTATCCAATTCCAGCTGTTATGCTTTTAAAGAAAATTTGCTTAAATTTTGAAAATTAACTTATTTGAATTTTTTAATCTTTTTTAATTTAAAAGTATAAAGTATTGAGTTTTATTGAAAGACGTAATTTTTAGTAAAAAATTAATTTCTGGTGTAAAATATAATTTTAAATGAAATTTTAATTTTCTATGTTAAATTTAATATGCATTAAATTAGTTATATGTATTGAAGAAAACTTGATAAATATCTGAATTGCGATGGCATTGGACCATATGCGAGAACCTTTTCAACATTAAATACTATTTCATGAAGTGGAATGTAGAAGATTGGATTCATATATTAAATGGGTGATATAGCGAGATATGGATCGATATTTGTCAATTTACTAAAATTTTTCAAGTTTAAAAAAAATAATCGTGACGAATTTCAATACAATTGGTTCACGTATAAGGATTTTATAAGCTCAAAACTCTTTTTCGGGAGGGAACCATATATAAAGGTTATCGAAAAATATGGATCGAGATTAGTCAAGTTAATATCTTTAGTCAAATTAATATCGCAATAATCTTCAAAATTGCGATCTAAACGATCGCAATTGGGGTGTATCAAAATTTCGCATATTTTAGCCTATAACTCTTTATTTATCCAAATTTGATGATTTTTTATACGATGATGTTTATAACTGTATACCGTAGTTAAATGTTGTTTAAATCTATTTGCTTTTTGTTGAAAATTTAGAAAAGTTCTTTTTAGAATTTTGGGATTGCCTCGGACATCTGTCTATAACTTTTTTGTTAATAAACCCATACAGCTCATTTTATACAAAAGCTGCGTAGAATAATAGCAGACACAGTGGCTAAGTTTCCCTGAATTCTGGCAATTATTTTAGCCATGAGAATGTTTCCAATATATTGATAGACGGACAAAGCTAAATCGATTTAAAATTTTGATATGATGCAGGAATATATATATCATTTAGATGACTCCTTCTTATTCTATTCATGGAAGTTATAAAAAAAGGTCTTAAAAATTTTATATTTAAAAAAAATTATTTATTTTTGGAAAAATAATAATAATGAAGATTTTTACAAAAAAAAAAAAAAAAAAAAAAAAAAAACTTTTTTAATTTAAAGTTGAATTTTCAATGACACACAATAAAATTAAATTTTATCTAAAAATGTCTAAAAATTTAATTGAATTTTGTTAAAAATTTTGATATATGTTATGGGTATTCTTTAAGCTGAACAAATTCATCCCCATCCATGAAGTTGTAGGGTATATTTACATCTTCATTGATTGTATACACCCTTGCAGATCGCAATATATATATGTCGTTATTATAGATATAATTTAAAAATCGATTTATCGATTTAAAAGCGTATAAGCTTCCATAAAACTATTTTCTCAAACCAATAACTTATTTCTATTTTTTTCATTTCCAATTCTTAACAAATTTGTTTTCGTCCTTTTTCCATTTTATTTATTTTTTAATTTAATTATTTTTTATTTACTTCAAGGGTTTCTTTCTTTAACTTTTTCTATTTCCACCACTCATCAATAGTTGAAAAAAATTGTTTTAATGATTTTGGGCTTACAATTGGCCATTTAAAAAATTACTTATAATCAAATTAACAATCTTTTATTAATGGAGTAAAAAAAGATCCAAAAAATCAATAAAATATATATATATATATTATATATATATATATATATATATATATATATATATATATATATATATATATATATATATATATATATATATATATATATATATATATATATATATATATATATATATATATATATATATATATATATATATATATATATATATATATATATATATATATATATATATATATATATATATATATATATATATATATATATATATATATTTCTGCATCAAATCAAAATCTGAGTCGATTAAGCTGTCTGTCCGTCCATCTGTTGTTGTTGTTGTTGGCACGCTCTTATCACATTATTAACGGCACTTAATGAAATTTTGCCTGCGCATTTCTATTTGAAAGCAAAATATTCTATTAAAAAACAGCGAAATCGGTTAGATACATAAAAAGATACAGACCGATATTTGAAGCAACATCATAACAAATTTTATCATTCATTAAGTAAACCGTGTTATATTTGTAAAAAAATTTCATATATTGTATACGTCTGTGGGTGTATATGTGAGTGGGTATGTACAAAATATTTTAAATTTACTTAACACGCATTTTTGGTAAAATTTTAAATTTTTGGGTAAAAGTTTTTATACAAAAATATTATTTATAAATAGTTAAATATTTTTTAACTAGAAAAAAGAACTTAATATTTACAATGTAAAATGTAAAATAGTTGTAACATTTTGTCAATATGTAAAATTCTGTGTACAAAAGTAATATATTATTTGGCAACATTGGCTGTGACATGAGTAAAACTTTGTTAATTTCTTTGGTTTTGTAAGAAGTTGTATAAACAATTAGGAAAACTTAAGACATCAAAATAAACAGATTGTAGATGTCATCTGATTTTATATGTAAATATTTATTTTATTCTAATTATTTGTTTTTGTAAAGTACTTATATTCATATATTTATATATGTGTATATGTATGTATGTATATATGTATGTATGTATGTATGTATGTATGTATGTATGTATGTATGTATGTATGTGTAGTAATATTTAAAGATATCGTTAGAAAGTCAACATATTGTATCACAGAATATAGTTGTATTTGCAAATATTTTACATTAAAAAAAAATAAATAAAATTTTAAGAAACAAGTAAATGTCACATATGTATGAGTGAAGCTTACACACAAGGAAATCGATTTTATTGTTATATAATACTGAACAAAAGATATTTGAAACATCGAAAAAATTCATAGTAAGATATAAAAATTGTTGCTTCAAATGCAAATCTGATACGATAGAGGTTAACTGAAAGGTGTCACTAAACACTAAGTTGTCTGAAAATTTTGTATTGAAACCAATTACTCTAAACAACTTTTATTTTATATTTAAATTTTCGTAATCCTTTGATGAATTTAAATATGTATTTCATAGTTAATGAAATACATAATGAAATTATTCGCAGTGGAATTTAGCTTTTCTACTGGAGCCTTTTTCATTAAACAAATCAGGTCTACTCGGTGTGGTTCTAAGTTAAGCATATAAACGTACTTCTTTACGGAGTAGTTAAAACTGTTATATGGTATAACACGATTATTTGACTTCTAAAACATTTGAAAAAATTGTTTCATTATACCCTAAACCACCGAAGGTGGTAACATGCAGAAAAAATGTTGTTACACTCACCTTTAAGTATGTAACGATGTCCGTCGGTCCTTCTGTCTGTCTTTCTTTCCGGCTGGCTGTTCATGTAAATATTGTGAACACTCTACATGTCGCAGTTTCTGAGACATCTCAATAATATTTGGTACATATTATTTTGGATCAAGGACGAAGACTATTGAAAATGGCCACGTTCGCTCCCATAAAAATATCTTCCCGGAATGAGGTTTTGAAACCATAAAAGTCCTCAATATAAAGCGATTGAAATTTGGCTAAATAATGCGAGGGTCGGTCCATTACTTCTCATAGGACCCTCACAAACACACAATTTCTTGTATGTTCCATATAATCCCCCTAAAATTTCACCTAAATGTGAGTTTCACTATTATATACTGCACTTTTAGGAATAAATCAAAAAACAAAATTATACGTGGGTCGGTTAATAATTTTTCGTAACTGCTATTTATAACCAACGATGAGGTGTGAGATATAATATAGTTGTGCTTGATCGACTGTAACATTTTTAAATTGTCTTTGTATCAGTATAGTTATTATATCAATCGTTGATCAGTGTAGTGAATTTTGATTACAATTTTAAATACCGACCAGACGGACATCGTTATTTGACTTTGAAAGTGATTCTCATTTTTAAGATCTATGTTACGTTTTTGGTCAATTAAAATTAACACAATTAACTGAAGTTAAAAACATGTAAATTAGAATTTAAAGCCTAAAAATGTTTGATTCCTGATGAAAAATTTAATAAATTTAAAGATATTAGAAAAAGTTTATAAAATTAGGCCACATAATTTCAAAAAACAAAAATATACCTCAAACTATAAGAAGAAACATACCCATACGATAAAATTTTTAGAAGATCTTTACTAAGGGTCTCCATTAGTTACACAAAATCCAAACTTAAACTTAATCTCGCCTACACCTTGGTTACCACCATGTGAAATTTTAAATGAAAACTCGATGTATCCAACTTTAGAACCCTGTGAAGCGGCCACCGCCAAGTACTTCAACTCACCCAGACCTAAGCTAGAAGCTATGTGAAATTTCATAGAAATTGGAGTAGTCGTTCGCAAGTAAAAGATATATTTTCATTTCATTCGAAACACTGTAAACTTATTATGTATAATTATTTAATATTAATCATATGCACAGGTAGCATATGTAGTAAAGAATTGTTGAACAATTTTGGATTGTAAATTTATAATTTCTATACTTTAATCTGTACATAATTGATTTATATGAAAAAGTATTTTTTTAGCTTATTATAAATAGAAAAGTAGTATTATTAATCATACGCCACAATAACCCATGCACTCAATACCAGTTTAAAATTTCTTTAATTAGAAATTTCTAAACTACTGGTCAGATTTAATTATGTAATATTATAATTGAAGAAGTAAATTTAGTTTCTCAGAAGAATTAATCGCATGGAAGAGATACAGGGAATTATTTAGGTATTCCCTGTATATCTTCCATGCGATTAATAAAAAAGAAGACACCAGTTTTAATACATGATTGAAAATCAAATATTCATAATTTTAATTCAGGTTTTTAGAATTATTTACTATATATTTATATGGTTTTTATATAAGTTTTCCTTCAAATTTAATATTTTCAGTAAAAATGTATTAAAATTTTGTGATTTTGAAAATAATGTACAAATAATTAATCATTGGAAGGTCGAAGAGCCAAGAAGCTTTCTCGCATTTATTTGTTTGCAAATATGCTGATATGTTATGCATTTATGGATATATAATATTCAACTTTATATCTTAACCTTTGTTTGATATTTGAGTATGTATATGTGAAAAAAATATTTGCCAAATAAAGGTTGGGTTAAATTTTAGATTCTTTTTTTGAAATTGTATTATAAAATAAATATCATAACATCATCGTTATTATGTTTCTGTGGTTGGCAATATTATTGCATATATTGATTTTTTTCAGAAAGCTAAAGTGTATTTTATAAATATAAATGTTATTGAAATTTTCAAATGCAACTTTATTTTTATATTATTGCAATTGATGAATATTTTTATTAGTTGCGGAAACCAATAGAATTATATAATGATCTTAAGGAAAACAAAATTTTTGGTTTTAATATTATAAATATTAAATTTTATTCATAATGTAACTTTTATTATAATATTTTAAAGTTTTAAATTAAATTAAATAATTTAAATAATAATAATAATAATTTAAATTAAATAAAATAAATATACATCATGTGATATTATATCATTAATAAAATTTAGAAGTTTATGTATTGTTTAAAGTCCTCTATATTATACGATATTGTGTATTTGTTTGTGAGTGTATATTTACTTATATTAAATCTGAATTAAATTGTTAAAAGTTGTGAAGGAACTGAAACTGAAAGGATATTTAAAAAATATATACGTATGGGTACTTAGTAACATGAAATAGTCCACAGATTAAATCGGAAGTATCATTTCTTGCAATTATTTTAAACTTTTACACAAATGTAATTTATTAAATTATTTTAATTAATAATTAATAATTAAAAAATGCTTTATTTAAATTTTGTAAGTTTTGAAACTGAATATTTCATATATGTATATAAAAGCCAGAATTTACATATCCATTAAGAGGTCTTATATAGAAGCTATAACCAAATAAGTACCTATCAGCGTTTTGAAAAGTCGTACAATAAGAGAATTTTGGAAAATAAAATTGCACCTAAAGGTGATTTGATTAGGCCGTTGTATATATCTTTGTTTGCATAATTATATATACAGGCCGATAGTTAACAACATCGACATAGAAAGTGATTCTGGATTGTCCAGTATTATTAAGAATTGGTGTAGGACGACTTCGTTTTCAGATTTGTGAACATAAGTACAATCGCATAATTTCAAAAATGAATAAAAATGGTGTAATAATGCATAAGGGGAAATAATTAAATTATCGTTTCGTGTCTAACCATAAGAGGGTATGAGATTCACGATTTATATAGTTTTGGACTTTGTTATCATTGTTAAATGAGTGTTAAATTTCTAATATTGCTTATGTATCAGTTACAATATAGTACTTCTTATAACAAATTTCCAAAAATTTGGCATGACGATAAATTATTTAATATAAAAAATATAAAATCAATTTTAAGGACAAATCTTACATAGTGGAATGATTATCAGTATCCAGCAGCTCAGCTAAGCCATTCTAAAATGGATTTACAAATGGTTCTATAAGACGAAGAGTGAGAAGGATTTGTTTTCTTTTTTCATTTCCACAAATACAACAGAAGATATTGTAAAAGAGACTTAATCTCCTATAAGATAATGATCAATAATTATTAAGATTGGAGTTCGAAGATTCAATTTTAGGAGGCCTAGAATGAAGGAATATTGTTTCAAATCATTTTGACCAGATTTGTCAACACCTTGAGGCTTATTTGACTAGCTATCTTGCGTTTACATCAGTAATTTTGACTATACTAGGAGTGGTTCCTGGTAAATATTGCTTTAATTGCCCTTTTATTAATATTACGATAAAGTCAGGAGGTGCTAAATCCAAGTATGTGTTAAATAGACAGAAATGCAACAAGTGAATTTATAGAGGAAGTAGAATATCCATGCAATGTAATTAACATTAATACTCGTTCATCTTTAATTATGTAAAGCACTGGTGGTAATGCGATTATTTGTAGCAAATGTCTGAAGTCTTAATAGGAAAATATTATGAAATTTCTTTTAAATTAGGAATGAAAATAGTAGTATAATTAGAAAATTCATTAGAATACAAATAAAATGGATCTTCTAGTTTAATAAAATTACATTTTTTAAATAACAGCATAAAACAGTTAAGGGTGTAGTACCATCAGATACGCTATTGTCTGGTGGTACTACACCCTTATTTGATTCTATTATCAGTACTTTTTTAGACTCCAAATTTTTCGAGAATTTTTGAGAAAAGAATTTTGTTGCATGATAGCTTTTTGTGATTCATCTGAAAAACAAAATTGGACATTTAGCTACCTTAATTATGGCTCCAATAGGAAGACAGAAAAGTAGTCTTATGTTGTCTTAATTATTTCTTTGAAGAATAAATTTTTTTACAAAATTTTTTCTTTATTTTTTAGGACTAATTATTGATTGGCATTGTAGTGTAGACCCAATCCCTATCTTTTGTATTGTATGTTAATAGATGAGCAAAATATTGCTGTAATATTTTTTTGGTCTATCAGTTGGATTTAATTTTATTTCTTCCATATAGGACTTATCAGTCCCACCGTTGCTTATATATAAAATATTACTTAAATATCACAAAATAACAAATACCACTGGGTTCAAAAAATATTTGGCTTTATAACTTTCGCGTATTAAGTTAGTCTAATAATTCAAATCCCTATTTATGCAAAAATATATCCACATATATATCTATAAAACATATATATGTTGAAATATCTAATAAGCTGATGATAAAAAAAGAATACACACAAAAATAACCTCAATAAAATAGAAACATATCTTATCAGTAGTAAAGCTCCATATAAATATAGAGTATTAATTTCCTCCCCTTTAAATAAACAAAGTTCCTCTTAAAGTCTTTAAGTTGAACAGCAACGCAGCAGCAAATACTCCATCCCCATTTTAGGAAATGTTCTTTTTTTCTTGTAGTAGAGAAAGTATTAACAGAGAAAATATAGTTTGCTTTATGAAGCATTTAGTTGAATAATTCCTTGTTATCCTGCTGTTTATTTTCCAAAAAGGGAAAAAAGGCGACAAAAAAGAAAAACAATTGAAAAGCATCATATGACACGATCACGTACATAAAAAAGCCATTTTTTGTTATTTCTACAAATGTTGAATACTAAATTCTTAAAATAACAACATGTATCCACACACACTTACATACCTATATACACATATATATATGCATAAAAACATATACAAAACTGGAATATGGAAAGAAAATCATGCGTAACCAACAAACAAACAAATAACATGAAAATTCACACGTTTTGCGTAAACATTTATATACATTTGGGTCAATATCCTTTCATATTTATAAATGTATGTTTACATTGTTTTTAAATAATATTTTATTTTAAATTTAAAATTAATTTATAAATAAAAGAGTAGAGAAAAGATACAATAATATTAAATACATATTAGAAGAGATTTATTTTTAATTAAACCAATTTTGACGATTTTTATAAGGATTAATGTTGAATAAAGATTATTTATATTTTTGGGATCTTAGATTTCTTCTTGCATTGCAAACGTGAACTCAAAAACGATTATGGAACTAAAACTTCTAGAGCTACTACTTCCCTTAATCGATACGGTACCACAATCTTTGCGCAATATATGTTTTTTCAATTCTTCAATACCTCCTTCTTGGAGTGCAAATTTTGTCAATTCCTTTATAAATTGGGACCTTTATAAATTGAAATCTTCTTCAAGAGTTTCGATGGTAGTGAAGGTAATAATTGTTCTGGGTATAGCTGGGTAATTGTTCTGGGTATAGCTCAAAAGATGTAGTGTTTCTAGAAGCAACTGTCATGATATGGCCATGGTGGTGATAATACCACATATCTTGCAAAATCACATGAATTTTTAAGAAGGACTTAAGTAAAAATCCAATGTATAAGTAAACATGTGAGCCACTACACTCCGAACCTGAAGGTCTAAACACCAATAGCATTTTTTAATTTCTTGGTAGCTGGAAGAAACCTTCGCCTTCTTATATTAATAGTTTCTTGTAACTTATTACTGCCTGGATTTGGGTGAAGGTATTGTTGCTTCAGTTAGTTTATTAGCAGTTGGGGCACAAGCGGTAGAGGGTTTATGTCTACGTGTACTTTGTTGTTCAACTCGGTACGCTTGGAGCTTTCTTTACGCTCGGCACAAGTCAATTTCTGTTAAGCATTTGTAATAAAATTTCGGATGAAAGAGAAATTTTCGCGACATCTAGAACTTGAGGGATTTTGTAGGGCACAGAGTTTCGAAACTTTATTGATACCCAACATATTAATTAAAATAAAAAAAATTAGTTAAAAATCCCTGAGTAAAATTTGCTTTCCTGGTAGCCTCAATAAGAGGACACGATTACGGGTAAGTAAAACAGGTAACACGGAAATCGTCACTGTCAATAGACCAAAACACTATACCACCTAAACGATTTTCTGCTTTATATTAAGCTTTAAAGCGTCCAATAGCTTTATCGTGATAGCCCATTCATTGGTTGCGATGATAAGCATAAGGATCCATAGCATTAGGATTTTGTTGTAGCACAGTCCATTTAAGACCTTCTTACGAGTAGTGTCACCCCATTCATTAATAAGGGAAGAGGAACCACCACGGGTGGGTATACTCAGAGCTACGGTATAGGCAACATAATAACAACTTTCCAAATTTGATGTATATTATGTTCGGTTCAAATAACCCCTTACAATAGAGGTTTAAACTTATAAAACTAAAGTAACCGTTGATTTAATAATTTTCAAAAAGTCGCAATCTAGAATAGAAGTTTACTCTTATAGAATTAGCAAAAAAGCTCGGTAATAACATGTGCGAGAAATTTCAAGAATATCAATTTTATACCCCACATTTGCTAAAATCAATACTGTCGCCCGAAGTTATGTGAATGTTCTTAAATATCTTTCGCAGAATTCAAAAAGGCTTAAGGGTTTCTTTATTGTTTATAGCTTGCACCCCGCTGTTGTCGTTGAAATATTTTTTCACAAAATTTATGTATATATTTTTCTTCATTACAAAATATATCGACTGTTACTTCACATTCCGCTGTTTTGTTACTTATGTAATCCTGTGTGTATTTACATAAATTTATTTTAACTTTCAATTTATTCATGTTGCAAACGTGCTCAAAATTATAACAACTCAAAATTCCAAAACGATGTTTTTTCTACAAGTAAAACATAAGTAAAACACTGTCATTCTGTCATATGTGTTCCACTTTAACTATTTTTATATCGCTGAATTTATTTTTTAATGTTCTTTGAAGTATGCACGGGAGAGACAAAGAAGTATTTACAGTAAATATTTTGCTTAATGTTGGAAATAAAATAATACTTTTTGCATAAAATATGGTTTAAGGATAATAAACTTTAGCATTTTATTGTTAACGTTGGAGGCAATAAATCAAAGGGAGTCTTTGATTTAATATTAGTTAATATTTAGATTATAGAATTATATATCGCCCATTATCTCAGAAAGTAGTATATTGTTTTATTTGAAAATAATCACTGCGGAAAATCATCTACAATGTGGCCGATCAAATTGTCAGGAATGGACTTATTTCATTAGAATTAAGTAGTCTCTAAAGCAGCTACTTGTGATTGAAAGGATTAAAAGAATCAACGCCTGTGTTATGAGACCCTTGATTGAAACCATTTTTTTTTATTTTTTCAAATCATTTTTTATCAGACTTGCAATATGAGACGAAGCATTTTGTTGATAAAATTTTTTTATAGGTTTTCTATTCCAACATTTTTGATTGAACCAATTAATTTCAGTATGGGTCCCTGTATTCGGAACTTTATGAATTACCCTTCCTAATTTTGGTTTCCGGATATTTTGACATCTCTTTCGACATGTCTTTTGAAGTCTTTCCTGAATGCATGTTAACGCATTTAATGAAAGGAAATGGTATGTTATGTTAAAGAATCCTAATATTGCATTTTTAACTTACGTTTTACAATATTGTGCAGGTTGAATCAAGATATCTATGAACAACCAATACCTTCAAGCAGATATTTTCTTTATATGAAAGAATTTTCCGCAAAACCTCGTACGAGATAATATAAAAAACGTAGCGTCTTCCTGGGAATCTAAAAATCTGCGGAATTCGTAATAAAACATGTGAATGTGGAAAAGCAGAGATATATTCGGTATTGTATTAGGTGATGAAATGGCTCGCGGAGGATTGGTGCAAGATACGTCTAATCAAAATTTAATCAAAAAAAATTTAGGCCGGCCATTTCTTAAAATGTTAGGGGAACTTATGGCTACTTGAATCTCCGTTTTTTTCTTTCTTTCGTTCATTGTTCGAATACTGAATTCGAATACTATCGAATACTGAATTATAGTGTATTATATATGTTTACTTTTAAATGTCTATTAAAAATAATGAGTATTATATGATTGAGAGGTGAATTAATAGGTGTTATATAATCAGACATTTTACGACCAGTTATCTAACCATAACTAAACTTCTGTGACCTAAGCCTGAAAGAAAGTTAATATCCCTAAGTTAAAGCTTAGCATCATCAGACTTTGAAGAATTAAGAAAATAGAGGAAATTTTACGAGCCGAATATACTAATTTCAGGCCTATATAGTTCTGTGTAAACAAACTGACGCGTGGAAATAAAATGTCACATAAGACGTACTCCTCTGTTAAGTTCCAAAAGTCAAGAAAATCTTTGACACCATCTAATGAACTGCCGTATCGATAGCATTGAGAAGTTGTAGATAACACGAGACATCAGAATTTAGTACGACTTGGCAAAACTTTATGTATTTGACAACTGACTATCTCGCAAAAGATATCCAACACGCAAGCGAAATTAGAGAGCTTATGGGTTTAGAAGGATTACAAGAGCGGGCAATATAAGATTTGAAACAGATAAACCAACTGAAAAATATTCAACACTTGTGAAAATTAAACATTTTCTTAGAGAAGTGAAATCTGGTTATTATCGAACCATCACCATCACGTAAAATCTGGAGATATTCATTAACCTGTTTCACAGAGTTAGAACTTTCGTGAGAGGAAAAAAGGCTTATTAAAATTACTTAAGGGGTTTCAATTTTCTATTATAGTAAATCACTATAAAGTAGTTTCAAAATCAAGAATCTAATCTTAAAGTTATTTCGAACTTTAGACTTTACTCAGTCATTTGTGTCATTCTTTATTATATTCTTTCAAGTTTTCTATAAAACATTGAAAATAATGTCAACAATTTAACAATAAATTTACTTTGAAACAAAACACCAAATTTTGAAGGAACGACAGCAGAAAAATAAATAAAAAAAAAAAATAATAAAAGATTCACAAAAATGTATGATTTCTTAAGTATTGACAGTGACAATTGGCATATTTTTTTCTCAAAGATGCTAAAAAACAAAACAGCACCATCAGATACCGACAAGTAAATATTTTTATAAGCAAATCTTGAATGATAAAAAAAAATACAATAAGATTCTTGAAATATTTTCAATGCCTATTTACATAAATAAAATGTAATTCTACAATAAAAGAGGAAGCAAAACAAGAAAAATATGTATTTCCGTAACAAATAAGTATTAAATAAACAGCAATAAAGAATTTATAATACCTTATAATACATTGATTAATTTTGTTAGATTTTTGATACCTGAGTGAGTTTATATATGTAAATATGTATTGCATAACCGCTTTAATCTATTTAAAACACCACACAGTGTATCAAAGGAACAAGGAAATGAAACCAACATTACCGTTAGTGCGACTTTTGTCGAAAATTGCGACTTTTTCAACTGCGTGTGTCCTTTTTAAAATTTCCCTATTTTGTCCCCTTTTGATAATTTGTGTTTTCGGCATAGAACTTCATGATATTTCATAACTTTTACTAAATAAAGATCAATCAATAAATTTTATGTAAACTCTGGGTGAAAAAATAAAAAATTAGAACGATGGAATCATTAAAATTCATAATGAAAATCGAAATAATGTTAAATTAAAGAAAAAAACTAATTGTTGTTAATATTCAAATTTTTTCTCTATTTAACGGAAGGTATTGAAAAAATTATCATTTAAAATAAAAATAAATAAAATAATATAATATAATATAATATAATATAATATAATATAATATAATATAATAATATATATAATATAATATAATATAATATAATATAATATAATATAATATAATATAATATAATTAATATAATAATATAATATAATATAATATAATATAATATAATATAATATAATATAATATAATATAATAAATATAATATAATATAATATAATATAATATAATATAATATAATATAATATAATATAATATAATATAATATATAAATTATAAATTATTTTATATTATTATTTTATAAATAATTTTGATTAATTAAATATGTTACAAATTTTTTCCAAAAATCCCTTTTTGTGCGACTTTTCGAAAATTCTCAAACTTCCCGACGGGTAACTCGATTTTTAAGAAGTTTCACATCGTTATGGTAAAAGTGCAGTCGAGCTTAAGTCGTGAGCTTGGACTTTTTAGACCCAACGGGGTCGGTTCACAGAAGCCCTAAAGTTGGTCACTTCGGGACATAAAAATATTTAAAATAATCCAGATTCCTTGTTTTGAACCGATTTTGAAGAACATTAATATAAATGAATTATGCTAGAGCAATGTTACCGATAGTGCGACTTTACTCGCAAAATTTCGTTTTTTTTAACTGCTTGTGACTTTATACTTATACTTTTTCAAGTTTCCCCTTTTCGTCCTCTTTTTTATTATTTAGATTTTTGGGATAAAATTTCACGAAATTTTCATTAATTTGGCTTCAAAAGAACGTTTTATATGGATAAAAATTAAAATTAAAAGCTATAGAATCCTAAAAATTCGTTATCAATTGTTATTCAAATATTAATTCTTGGTGAATTAAATCCATGGCGAATTTTGTTATGCAAATCACCTTTTAGATGCCACTCTATTTTCCAAAATCCCTTTTTAGTGCGACTTTTCTACCTTCTTTTACCTATAAAATGGCTTTATCTAATATTTAAGAGATATTTAGCATCCAAATTACTTTTTGATCTTTGATCGATCTTTGCGAAATTCATTCAAATTGATTAACTTACAAAAAACTTTGCAACTTTCTACAAAGAGAGTGCAACGAATTTTATTATTTTCAATAATGTTATACATTTTCGATAAGAAGACATAATTTCTGATAAATTCATGTATAATTTTTAAACCTTCATCGATACATGTGTCATAAATAACAATAACACACTTTAATACTTACAATTATCATTTGTTTTAGTGTAGGGGTTATAACAGAAAGTAAACATTAGAGAACAGGAAATGTTCTTTTATTAATAATAAATGTTAAAAGTAAACAAGTTGAAGGACACTAGACAAGTATGAATGATATAATTTAAGTATTTATCTACAAAATGTTTTTAATGATTACAATGATTACATACATATAAAAATACTTCAAATCATTGCTTATTTTTATTATGAATTCTCGAAAAAAGTTTTCATTATATTAAAATATAAAGAACGCAAAAACCTTGCGTAAGATTGGAAAGGATATGATTTACACTGTAACGATTATGTATGACAAATTTTGATTATAAATAAACAATCTTGGTATTTAAAATATTTAAAATGATTTAATTTAGCTGGTTTAAAATGCAGTACTGTACAATTAAGAGACTTCATAATATATTTAAATTTTATTGAATTCGGATTAAAATTTTTCACTTGAGAGTAATAATAAAGAGCGATTATGATAAAATCAATTCAAATTTTATATTGCCATATCACTGGTAATTTGATATTTCAGTCTGAAAAATTCACTAATTATAAATTAGTTGATATATGATTCAAAATATTTTTCATTGTAAGTCACTGTTTTTTCATCTTCTAGACACATATCGTATTGAACAATACGGTATGTGTTGTTTGTTTTTGTAATCCCCTTTCACGTTGACGGATGTCTTTGTTTTGGGGAGTGTTACCATTAGTGTATTTTTTATACCTTTTCAGCAGCCTGCTTTTGTTTACTTTTCCAAATTTTCTTTTATAATTTGATCTCAGAATTTTTTCTTTACCGTTCTTGCAAAAAGGCGTTTTTCATAAACTCAGTTGCTTTGGTTTCAATCCCCATACAATAATGGTTCGACTCGATTTCAACAACTTTTAATGAAATACACCTTCAAGATTCCAAAAACTAAAGAGTTAAATTGCCTGCTTTATATAAAATTTTTTCCTATATGTAAAATTGAGTCATAGCTTACATTATCTTAGAGTTGATACCTCATTGAACTTAGGTTTCTACCAACAACTACAAGCTTCTTCATTAAAAAAAAAAAAAAAAAAAAAAAAACAAAAAAACTTTTATGTCAATATTTTTCCTCTAGTTATAAACCTGGTTGTGGAGGTTTGATCTTACTTGGTGAAGATTCTTTCTCATAATTTTGCATGACACCACTCCTGGGGTTTCCCGAAATTGCTTTATATTTGCCCTACGTTTTGCATTTTCATATCAAATGAAGTCATATTTTTTGAGAATATTTTGGAGGAATAAAAGGAATGACCATAACGATCCATTTTTCATAGGATCAAAAATTTTTCTTAAATTTTTTTGCTCAATATAAATTAGCTCGATTCTCCCGCCACTATCTTCATAATATTCACAATTGTTTCTGTCACACATTTTAATCAAACTTTATATACATACAGTTTTAAATAAAACTATGTTAATAAGATAAAAAGTAAATAGACAAAACTTTTGTTAGTTCATTTTTATACCCTCTACAAGCACAAGCGATGAAGAGTTATATTTACTTCGTCAGTCTATGTGTAATGCTAAGAAGGAATCATCTAAGATCCCATAAGGTATACACACATATATTCTTGCATTAAATCAAAATCTGTAGATTTAGCTATGTTTTTCTGTCTGTCCGTCTGTCTATTTTTGGTACACTTACTTCCGCAGTAATTGACAGATCTTAATGAAATTTAGCCTGATTTTTTTTATAGGCAGCATTTTGATAAAACTAAAATTTTCAATTACTCTGTGAATATATTGATAATTACTTGGAGATACAAGGTATATCATCCGCTTGCCAAGGCTTTCCTGAAATGTCGTTAGGGCAACATGATGGTTTTTGAGTGATGCTCTAAATTATCCTAGATTAAGGAACAAATAGAGTAAAGAATTCTAATATAAACTGATTCGACAAACGCATGTGATTCGAGTTGTCATCACTGTCGAATTATTAAGCATATAGAAAATTTAAAACACTTAGAAATATCACATATTTGCTTTGAGATACATGGCATATCATACGTTTCCAAAAGGTGACTGACTTTCGAGGAATGTCATTAAGGTAACATGATGGTTGTTGAGTGATGCTCTAAATTATTCTAAATAATCCTATATTCAGGAACAAATAGAGTAAAAGTATACATAGCATCTCTATTTCATTTTCTTATATCTTTCTCTTTCTCGTTTTCTCCAACAATTCCACTTCAAAAACATATTTCCTACTCTGCTTTCTGAAAGCCAAATTTTACTGCGTTAATTTTTTTAAATAATAATTGTGATTTAAAATACATTAAATAATGCGTAAATAACCGTAGTCAGTTTTTTTCTATATCTATAATAAAATATAATAAAACTCATTAACCATAATTCTCACCCATCAACAAATTTATTCCCTTTTTTCTTTTTAACATAATTTTTTCAGAACAAAAAACTTTTCTAGTTGAATAATCTACTTAACAAAAAAATAAGTAAAATTTTTCTAAGAAAAAGTTTCCTAAAAAAATTTCTTCTTCTAGTTATGAAATTTAAATATTTATTACTTTAGCCACAGTTTAACAGCCCATAAACATAAACTTAGAAAAATGGCAAAGTCATAAGATTTTATATATTTTTCCTTCCTTTTTTTTTAATATTATTCAGTTAATCTAAGGATTTGTTTGCAAATGTTGGTATTTAAGCGAAAAAAATAAGAAAATTATATTTTGTGGTTTATTCTTTTCTTTTGCAAATTTTATTGACAGCAAAATTCTGAACTGCTTTGCACTGTACAGTTAATAAGAAAAATATTAATATTAGAGGTCATTTTTATGCGAATTAAGGATGATGTTACACAATTTTCTTAAATCTTCTTATTGCGATTATTTTATGGTAGTTTATATTATCATATGTTGTATTAGTGGTTATAGGTTAAGTGAGGGCTTTAAATCAGGAAAATATGTAATGGCAAATAAATGTGAACATTCTAGTTTTATATATTTTTATATTCAATTTGTGATTTTGGTTAACCATATTAATGGAAAATGTAAACTATTTGCATTAAATATCTTTAATAAATTTGTTAGAAGTTCAAAAATATTTTTTACGATGTACACTTTTTATAACTAACACAACCATAGGTGGTTGGACTTTAATGCGTTTGTGCTAAAGTTTGTAACGCATAGAAAAAGATATTACTATTACCACTTTTAAGTATACCGTTCTACTCAGAATCACTTTCTGTCCGCTTGACTGGCTGTCCTTGCAAACCATGTAAACAAAATGCAGGCCGCAGTTTTATAGATATCTTAATGAAATTTGGCATGTGCCTTATTTTGTCCCGAACGATGACAATTAAGATTAGTGATGATGGGTCCATTATTTCACCTATCCCCCATAGAAATATTCATCCCGTAATGGGTATTTAGGGCACAAAATTACTAAATATAAAGCAATCTTGCACAAGTTAGTTTTATAATATGTAAACAATTATGTGAGAATCGGTCCATTATTTCTCATTGATCTCATACATCCCTTCAAATATCACTTTGAATCTCTTAAATCTCACAAATACGTTGGTACTATAATAAGAATTTGTCAAATCAAGCCAAATATAAGCAAAAATACAAGTACGAAATTTTCGAGGGTCGGTTCATAATTTCTCCCACAGAAAAAAAAACCTCTTAGAATGTAGTAATCCCACATGGAAGTTGGTACCAGTATAATAAACTGTACATTTAAGCATAAATTAAAAAAAAAAACTTTATACGAGGGTGGTTCATTATTATTTTTTTTTTTGGTAGCTACTACAGTATTTATGTCCCATGAATCTGAAAATTGAATATTACATAGACAGATAAGTTGACCTTAATGTAGGACTAAAAAAATAAACTCAGTTTTTCATTATATAATACCCAAATCCAAGGAAAACTTGTTTAAAAATATTCACTTTTTCAGTAAATTGCTCATCCTGTTGTTTTTAGAGGTTTGGTCCATTACAGATTTCTTGAGTGGGTGGCCACATAATTCAGGTACTCTTTTGACGAAAATTTTGAAAATTAACGAAATTCCGATAGAGCGAGCAGGGACAAAAATTATAAAGAATTTTGTGCAGAACTCGGATAATATTTAAGAATTTTTAAGGACCCGAATAGAGCCCACTGGGATTGAAAAACTAATAAAATATTGTCCACAAATAGGTAAACATTTTAGTTTGGTCTAAATATGTTTTAGGTATGTCAAACATATTTTTAATGATATCATAAATAATATTTGGTGATTTTTTTAAGTCATCATACCCGCAGAGATAAATTTTGGATATTCTCTCCAAATTAATTAAAAATGTCCTTGTCCATTTCTTTGAAAAATAAAGAATAGTTCCAAAGATTCAGAGTTTTTTTAAAAAACACTTTTCGGATAGGAAGAGTGCTATTTTCGACTACGCCGAATGTTAAATACCCTACATCATTTACATTATTTATATACTACCATGAGTAGAGGATATTGCACCAAAAACTTTATGATTTATTCATCAGCTTAAGCATCAATTCCATAAAAACGCTTCTATAAAAACTACAATGAAATATGATAAAATATTCTTAAAAGTACCTATAAATAGTTGCAACGCGCAAACATTTTGTTAAACAAATTAATGTTCAAAAAAGAAAATACATATAATTGGTATACATTTAGCAACCCTTTAATGCTAAAGCACTATTCGGAAAAATAGAATAATAAAAGAGTGAAAGAAAATATAACCGATGATTTCCAAAATAGATTCTTAAAGCCAGTTTAAAAAATAATTGCAAATTTCAGAGTCTTATAAAATTTAACCCCTTCTCAGGGGAGGATACATTTTGTTGGAAAAAATACAAAAGTTCCTTTTCGGAATTTTGAGGTTGTCTGAAATACCGATATAAAATATTTTACTAACAAGCCGATATGCCTGGTTTCAAATAGGAAACTGCTTAGTAAAATAACAAACAATATGGGCAAATTTCATTGAATCCGGCTAATTATTCTTGACGTGCAAATGTTTCCAACAGATAAACGTACATAGCAAAATCGACTCAGATTTTGATTTAATGCAAAAAGGTATATACTTTATGGGTCTTAGATAAGTTTTTGTAATATAACCTTAACACCACTTGTGGTGGTGGAGGATATAAAGTTTACAATGGGTCAGAATTAACTTCAATTTAAGAAATTTGTATCTTTTGATCAGCTAAATGTATTTTTATAAAATTTAACAAACTGATAGCAAAAGAAAGTAGTACTATGAATACGAAAGCTTAAAATTACAGAGATGTAAATTGGGGTTTCTTTTGCGTTTAATTATTTAAAATTTGTTTCTCTTCCAATTTCAAAAAATCAAGAAACAGTAAAAAATAAAGCATATTATAAATCCTTTAAGTGTTTAAAAATGTGATAACAACTTATCTCTTAGAGTTTTCAAGTTATTTGAAAATAAATTTCAAACTTTCAAAATGTTCATATGATATTTTCCACACACCTTTTCGGCGTGAATTGTAAAAAATTCGTTAGAATATACATAGGCATCGCTTCAGACTTTTATTTTATTCAGTTTATTAGCTCCATATTATTTTTGAAGCATCCTACGCAATCTATAACTTTTAAAAATGCAATAGAGATTCTTTGGGGAATTGGCATTTAGTCGATTGACTGCTAATTGCTTACTAACTTTGATAAATGCTTCAGAATACTGCCATGCTGAAACAACCATCGAAGCCCCATGGAATGTCCTCAAAATTAAACTATCCACTTTTGTTTCCATTGAAGTGATATTTCCTACTCAGCAGAGCGTAATATATGGACGCCAAGATATCCCTAAAATAAAACTATTCAATTTCAAAAAAAGACCAACTACACTGTCCGCTACATCGTTCAATTTTTTATTTAGATAAAAAATAAAATTATTTATTATATAAAAAAATGATCAAATCTTTAAGTGTACCAACTCGAACTTAAATTTAATTACTTCATTACTTTCATCACCTCTCAGAATTTAAATTCGCGTATTTTCACTAAATTTCATGAACAAATTTTGTTATTAAAACACGTTGAATGAAAAAACAAATTTAACATGAAAATATTGGTATTGAAAAGGCATTTCATGGATGACATTTTTAATTTTATGCCTTGTAAAAATTTAATTATTTTGACAACAAGAATTAAACGCTTAAAATATAATAAAACATTTTTCCCCAATTTATTTTATAGAGTAAATATTGTTCTATAGCTCGTGTGTGCTATTGATGTTGAAAATAACTTATGCCTGAATATTTATTAAATTTATTATAATTTATTGCAACATTAATGCAATTTATTTTACTGCAACTAAGTATATGGAAAATAAGCTGGATGGAATATTGAGCAAATATTTACCAACATTTTCCATTATTTTGCAACAAAAACAACAAAGCAGGTAATGTGATTTATAAAAGTTTAAAAAGTATATTTTTGATATTAAACAAGGTGTAGTCTATAGTTTTATACTTTATATTTTAAATTTATTAAAGTCTATTTTAAAATTTTGATTTAAAATAAATTTAAGAGAATATAAAATTCGTTATAAATTAAAGTCATAAATTTAGTATTTACCAGTTGTCTAGTTTTTTCCTCAGAATTGAATATTCAAATATCACAAATATCTCTTAAGTATATTTTAAAATTTTTTAAGCCTTCCACCGCCACAAGTGGTGAAGAGCATATTAACATTGTCATTCCATGTGTAACGCTAGGAAGGAATCAGCTCAGACAGCATAGTGTATATACATTCTGTTTGTCCATCCATCTATCTGTCTCTTTGTTATACTCTGACACCCACAATAATTGACAGAGCTCAGTGAAATTTGAACCAAGTATTTGCTATAGTCTTGAGAAGTTTCCTATTTTAAACCAGCAAAATCAGTTGAGTATATAAAAAGATATAAACCGATATCTTAGTCATCCTCTAACTTTAAGCAAAATATTTTCTTAAAATTGTCAATTATAAACCGGAATAATTATCATTAACGTACCAAAAATTGTCATAATCGGTAAAATAGAAAAAAATTGTTGTCAAAATATAACTAATTTTATTACTCATTAAGTATTCCGTATTTAAAGAGTGTGTGTGCATATGTGATTATGTATGTATGTTCGGAAAATAACGTATTGCTTAACACGTATTGTGGTGAAGAGTATTGAAGATTCGGCATAAACGAATATAGTGTTTTTAATTGTATTTCTTAAAAAACTGCAAATAAAAAAAAACAAATTTAGTTTCTTTTTTCGGAATGAAATTTCTTAAGGAGTAAGATCGAAAAATTCTTAACATACGTATTTTATTAAAAACTTTAAAATCAAGTATTATTTTACTTATTTTTAATGATATTAAACATGTCCATTATTATGTTTAATGTTAAAAAAATTAATATAATGTTAATCTGATTAAACTATTAAATATTTTCAAAAACCACAACTATGTCCTACAAAATGATGCCCAGACATTCAAAGGTCTGCCGTCAGACTGTTTCCAGTGTTATTACACAATACCTGGACCTGAAAACCTGGTTCAGCTAGCAGGAATGGTAAACATTAAGTGCCCAAAGCCAAAAAAAAATTAAAAACATTTTCAAAAGATCTTCCAAAATATCTGGTAGGAGAGCAGCCCGTTTAGCTCGGACTTTTCAGTACGAAGAGTAAAAGTTTAAACAGGTTAAAAATATGCAAGGCGTTCTTGATAGAAATGTTGCTTAAACGCTGCTTTACATGGAAACTGAAGTAATGTTTTTTAAGAAAATATTCTTGTTTCATAATGGATGATGAAACGAATGTTCTTGTAGGTTTTACGCAATTTCCAATCAAAATTGCTCGTAGGAATGTTAAAGAAATGCTTAGAATCCAAGTGCAGTCAAAATTTCCCAAAAGTTCTTGGTATGACAATCATTATGCAGTTGCATGAAAAGAAGCCAATTATTTGTTATAATGGGCTCTGTAAATTTTGACATTTACATCAAGGAATATTTAGTGTGCCCACTTATTTTCAGGTCGATATTGGTATGCTATAACTTAAATAAACAAGCCATAAAGTGTTACAAGAAGAATAATGTGGTATTTGTACCATGAGATGCAAATCCCCCAAAATGACTAAGGCCAAAGGTCAAGTATAGGACTCTCGTTAAAAGAGAATTGAAATGTACAAAAAAATGTGCCCAAAGGTATGATCGCTTTGAAACTAACTTTTCGAGAAGGGACTGAAAGTACCATAAAAACGTTAATGAAGGGTTACCGAAAGAAGTTCAAAATATTTATGTTAATTTCAATCAATTGAAAAAAATTAAAACTGCAAGTTTTCCAAAGCAAAGTTTTTTGCTTCTATTAACATATATGTATGTTAAGAATTTTTCGATCTCACTACTTAATTTAAATCCGTTTACTATTCTCGACTGTTTAGCTCTGGTTTCAGGTAGATAAAAAATACAACAACATTAAATTTGCAAATATTCAAGAACTAAAAAGTTATTTTTCATTTCTCTTTTCAGTTCTTTATTTATGTTTGTGTGCGTGTCTATAAGAAGAGAAAATTGGGTATTAAAAATAACAAAGACATTTCTTTACCTTAATCTCTAACATAACACTTGACCCAAGTTGTCTTCTCTCATAAGATGGGATTTGCTTTACACAGTAGCACATCGTAAATACAAAAGTCAATTCACTTAAATTCAAATTAGGTGCAAAAAGGGGTTGGAAAATTGTTAAGTTATCGTTATATTGAAAATCTGGAATTTTTACATTCAAAAATGGTTTCGAATTCTTAAGATGGTATTTTGGAAATTTATTTTTTTTTCTAAATAACTTAAGTTGAATAAGCTTTAATCGCATTTAATGGTAGAAGAATAAAGTTTTATTTAAAACTCTTTCAAAGAAATCTTATTTGTATTTGAAGTTATTGTTATATTTTGCATTATGAACATTATTATCTTATTTATATGCTTTAAATATACATATATGTAGTTGTTTTTATATGATTAAAGTTATATTACAGACTTATTAATTGGATATATAATATATATTATTTTTCACGTTTCTTGAAGCATATGGAATTCAAGGCAGTATTTGGAAAATTTTAAGCAAAATTTTCACTACACAACTAAAGCGACATAAGGAGTGAGCTCAATAAATTCGTAACTCATATTTTTATACCCTACACCACCATAGGTAGTTGGGGTATAATGCGTTTGAAATTAAGTTTGTAACGCCCAGAAAAAACCATTACTACCACCACTTTTAAGTATGTCGTTCAACTCAGAAGCACTTTCTGAGTCGATTTATCAATGTCCGTCCGTCTGGCCGGCTGGCCAGCGGACTGGCTGTACATGTAAACTTTGTGAAAAATACAGGCCGCAGTTTTAAAGTTACCTTAATTAAATTTGCAATGTGCCATTATTTAGCCCCAAGGACGATGCCTTTTGGTGATGATGGGTCCATTATTTCACCTAACCCCCATACAAATATTCATACCGGAATGGGTATTTAATGTCACAAAAGTCCTAAATATAAGGCAATTTTAATTTAAGTTGGCACAAATTAGTTTTATAATATTCCAAAACGTTGTGCCAAATTATGTAGGTCCCATACACAGATTGATGAGATTTAAACTTTGATGCGAATATCGGTGTTTATAAAGCCTGTTGCAATCAACTGCATATTTTTTATAAAGCCTGTTTCAAGCAACTGCATATTGCTTGACATACCAAAAACTTTTTGGGAAATTTTAACTGCTTTTGGATCCTACATATTTCTACATTCCCTCGAACATCAGCACCATAAAATTTTGTCAGAATATATTATTAGTCATTCATTATATCTGTAATATAATCTGGTTTTGGCCTCTAAATTTTTATCACTGTTCCTGTCACCTTAATTTTTGTATTAACAAATGCGTTGAAGGGTTTAAATCTCACAAATACGTTGGTATTGTAATCAGAATGAGTCAAATCAAGAAAATAAAATCAAAAATCAGTGTGCGAAATTTTACGATTTCTTCTAGCTTCCATGTAACGCCTATAGAAATGGATGTTAGTACAAGTATAATGTACTGTAAAAAATATATTTTTTAATTTATGCATAATGGTTTTTGTACATCGTGTGGTACATGAACAATTATGTGGTATTTACACCAAATTGTCAAAACTTCCCGAAGCTAAGGCCAGTGAAGAGATATTGGGCTCTTGTTTACAGAGAATCAAAAAGAACATTAAAGGTGTCCTAAGGTATGGTAGATTTTAAACGAAGACGAACTACCTGTTCTCTAACAGCTTTAGCTCCGTGCTAAATTGAGGGTACAAACAACACACTATTGTTCTTCCACTCAAGGGCCTGTTTAAGATAGGTACAAGGCTCTTAGTTGGAACAAGAAAAATTAGACACATCACGAGCACCCATTTTTGTAAACAATCTTTGATGCGAATATCGGTGTTTATAAAGCCTGTTGCAATCAACTGCATATTTTTTATAAAGCCTGTTTCAAGCAACTGCATATTGCTTGACATACCAAAAACTTTTTGGGAAATATTAACTGCTTTTGGATCCTACATATTTCTACATTCCCTCGAACATCAGCACCATAAAATTTTGTCAGAATATATTATTAGTCATTCATTATATCTGTAATATAATCTGGTTTTGGCCTCTAAATTTTTATCACTGTTCCTGTCACCTTAATTTTTGTATTAACAAATGCGTTGGAAACTCTTTTGAAAAGGCTTTTTATTTTTTTCTTCGGTTTAAGAAATATCATGTAGACCATTCCTTTTGTCTAAACCAATGGACACGTATTCGGTCTATGGAGGTAACTTGATAAAAAAATAATACTTGTGTTAAAATATTTTTTTAAATTTAAAATATTAAAAGAAATTAAAAGGAATAGAAGAAATAATATCTTTTCATTGTAATCTTATATAATGATATTAATTTATTATATATGTGACATAAATATATAATTTTCACAAAAATATTTATAAATTGTATTCGCTATTTATTTGCAATTTTATGAACAAATTTAAGTCTAAAATCAATGCTATTTTTACAGTTGATATAATAAATACAAAAATATACAAATATTATTTACTTAATAAATATAATTAGGGAAATTATATTCTGAAATATCAAATATATATTTAAGTAAACTGTAATAATCAAATATGTGTAATTAAATGTTGCTTCATAGTTTCATAAACTGTAATAATAATTTTGTCAATAAATGGAAGTCACAGTAATGTTAACAATGTGAAGAGAAAACATACGAACAGTATTTACTTTAAACTGTAATTATATTGAATTATATGTCATCTAGTAAATTTAATTCAATTTGAAAATAAACAGCTGGTTGTTACTTATCTGATTCAAATCGTATAATATATAATTTTCATAATGTTAATATTATTTATAAAGAAAATGTATTCAAAATTGTTTTTTGCCACTTAATTATGTGTAAATATCTAAGATTATTTTTGTATTCATTCTGTTGTAAATATAGTAAATATTTGAATGTTCTTATAAACAAATTTGTATATATACACAGAAAAAACAAAAACAAAACAAAAATCAAGTTCAATTACGAAATTAGTCATATTAATTAATTTTTTATTCGAATTTGCTCCAACCACCAAAATGATCATATTAGTTAAATTTATGATAATTTTCGTAATTTTTTCAATTACTTTTCCTAACTATTTTTATTAAGTTTCACGATGACTTGGATTAAAATAGTAATTGTTTTAATTGATGTTTTCCGTCAGATAGGAATGCCTTTAAAATTCACATGAGGAATTTAAATTTAATAATATCATATAGCGAACATTATCAAAATATATTAACTTTTTATTCTGGGGGCCCTTTAAAAACAACATTTAATCTGGAAAATTGTTTCAATTTTTTTTGTAAGCTGGTTGTGTTCTTCAAAGTCTTGCAATTTTGCCTTAGATTTGTATCCCCAACTCTTGAGAAGCAGAAACCTAATGAAACCGAAGCGGCCTGGCAGAATATAATTTTGTACAGAATGATTCCTCGAAATATCCAGTAAGTGATTTCGGAAGGCTCACGGTACATCAACGTTGTCATTGCAATGCATGTAAATGAAAACAAAGGAAAATCGTTTTGTAGAAATGATCAGAGTATGTCAATTAATCCTCAATAAGAGGTTTTTAAAAAGAAATGTTTTTATAAATTCGTCAAAACAGCTAAAAAACTATAAAAATATGGAAAACTATCTTCATAAATCGTCAAGGGAATCTTCATAAATGATTAATACTTATACATACCCAGCTATTCACTAAAAAAATTTAACTGAATTAAAAGTTCTACAGCAAATATTGCCTTCATACTCAAAATAATTTTGCTGACTTTTTTCTGAATTTAAAAATTCCATATTTTTTTAAAACTTTATAATCATAAAAATTAGGTATTTAATAAGTTCATTAATACAAAAAATTCATAGACATTTTTAAATAAATTATTAAGTTAATTGAAACATTTTGTCGAATATTTTTTTCTGTGTATATGTATTTATTACAAAGAAATTAATATAGCAATTATAAATGTTAAAAATTTTAATAAATGTATCATTTTATAAAAACTTTTATCTTTTAAAAGTTTAATTTTAATTTCAGACATATGATAATATATAAATGACCTCTTTATAAAAGACACTCCATTAAATGTCTCGTTATGCTTTCATAGTTTTACTTTGAAATTTACTTGTCATATTAGTGTTAGATATATGACAGAAATATATTTTTATATATAAAAGTCAGACAGAAGCAAGTAATAAAGATTTTTAGAGCATATAGAGCAAAATAGGAACTGTTTGCAATTTAACTTTGCATTAAAGTCAAAATAATTCCAGACGATTTTTGTTAAATAATATGTAAAATATTTTTTTTTTTGCAAAAATATTAACAAGTAGTACACATTAATATATTATTCCTTTTCTATTTCGATCATTTAAAAATCTCATTGGCGTATACTTAATGAAATGCATTAATTTAAAAAAATAAGTATACGACATATTGTTATAAGAAAAAAATGTTGCATAACTTATGGGTAATATATTAGTAAAAAGTAATTAAAAACAATATTTAATATTAATATTAAAATCAAAGAGTAAAAATCGGCTACATATAATCAATTTTAGATAAAGTAAGTAAAATTTTACAGCTGTACCGGATCTTAATTACCCTCCACAACTTAAGTTATGGAATCTTTTATTTCATTTTAGTATAAGTATTGCCGAATTGCATTTAAATTTTTTAACAGAGTTTAGTCTTTTTGGAACACTTTTAGGGATGCTATATATATTCCTGAAACAACATTCTGGGAATTGGTCACATACAGAGCTAGAAACAAAGCTTATATACCCTCATCAGCACTTGGTTAGCACTTTTGGTTAGAAATACATTAATATGGGTGATTTTTAGGATTTTTCTAACAAAGGGACAATTAGATGTAGGTTAATCGTCTAACTTTTTGATTTCTTGTACTTGTAGTGGTGGAGGGTATAAAAGTTAATTATTTTTTAATTTAAATCATGTAGAGAACAACTATGGGCGTCCTTGTTTTCGGCTTAATTTAAGCCTGTTAGAATAAAAATTTCATATATTTTTATATCAGGAAAATCCTTAAAAAGGTATTATAGTTCCAAAACGATCATAAATATTAAACTAAATTTGGAATAATATAACAGACCCATTAATCTCTTTTTATGATCTTACGATATAAATATAACTTCTTTAAAATAAAGATATACCGTAGTTCTTAACATTTTATTGTAGTAAATTTTTAATAACTGAACCAGTTTTACTACTTTAAAATAGGACTTTTTTAAGAACATTAAGAAACAAAACTCCCCAAATTTCACATACATATGACAAGTAGGCAGACGAGAGTTCCCACATCAACTCAGTTTTAGGTTTGTTAAAAGATAAGGCGTTTACCCACCACTTAGGAAAATCGTTGCATGTGTCATAAGTAGGTGCATTGAACAATGATGTTTCGAAATATGGGGACAAAGTTGAAGATGGTATCTTCAGTGATTAATTCAACATCCGTATGTCTTTCAAGTTTCCAGATGAGTGCAATATTTGCTGATATTGCTGCAATTCGAAGAGCAAACAACTAAGGTATTATAGGATATACGGTTAGGATATCAGTCCCCTACGGGTGTCTAAATGACATCGAGTATTATCCAGTAATGCAGAATATCATTGAATGGTATAGCAGAGCATTCGAACATTGCACTAGTTTGGGTGATAGTTAGGAAATGGGACTAAACACAGCACCCAAATGGCTGATACCCTAATAAGAGCATGTGCCAATCACACAAAAGGAGAGACTGATCGCTTATGCGGTCTACCGCTAGTAGGAAGCGCGTAGAGGAAGAGTTGTATGCTAAAGCGCAAGGCTGATTGATAAACAAACCATCATGTTTGATAACCAGGAAGATATGGTCCGGCTAGATAGGTTAAAAACATTATTCCTATTTAGTATCTCGAGAGATTTCCTGAGGGACACAGCTGCTAAAATATCTTGACATTGACGAATCAAAATACATGCTTAAAGTATGGGAATTTTTGAGAATGACAGTTTAAATTCTTCTCTTTTCAGGTAATGCAAAGGAATTTTCAGCAGCCCAAGTGAACCCTTATCTGTTGTTTCAGTCTTACATGGCAGCCTTGATGACCTCACCTAACTACTATTATTATTATTTAAAAAAATTTCCTAGAAAATCAATTACTTGTTAAACAATTTCATAATTTTTAATTTTCATATTTCTATTGTCTCAAATTCCATTTCAAAAAAGGCTGTAACCTCAATAAATTCTCTGCAATATACATATATTACAATTATCTTTACATTTAATATATTTTTCATTTTTTTCCACATGTAAAGAAAAATACTTAAACTAAATAACCTCCAAACCAACCGCAGACACAAAATAAACACAACATTTTTATAGCAATAATGCAATCGACTAACCACTTGACTGAATGATGCATATGATGATATTGCAACAATAGCAATTGCTATTGCAACAGCTATTGTAACAAAAATAAAGTAGAGTAGTCTACTACAAAACTGCCACTAAACCACAACAACAATTGCAGTTTTATGTGAGAGTAACAATATAACCCACAAAATATAAACAAATTGGAATATCCATGAATATTGTATTTTTTGCGTTTGTGTTTTTGTGTTGTAGTAAACGTTTCCACCCTTGGTGATATTTTCCATTTAAGCTTTTCATCTGTTAGACCCATATATTAATATGATACAAATGATATAAGAAAAAAGAGAGACATGAATTCTCAAATTTTTATTTTTGTCGTTACCATAAAATAGCACGGTAACGACTTTTAGTTATAAGTGAAGACTTGCTGTCAGTATTTTGCATCAATCTTGCAATATATTTTTTATTATAGTTGATTGTGTATTCACTGTAAAATTCGGTTTATTTAAGGTAAAATAAACATTTGTAATCATTTTAAAAGTACCAATATTCGAGGACATTATGAAAAGGCTTTAATTACAATTTTTAATATTATCCTATGGGATCTTTTTTGGCAAACGATTGGTAACCATAATAAGTATCAATGGAGTTTTGGAAATTTAATTTTTTTACAGGACATATAATGTTTACAAAAGTCAGTAATATCGATTTGTAGCTTGTAATATGGATTTAATTTAAGATCTGTGTCAAAATATTCAGGTAAACTAAAACCCTTGAGCACTTTTTCACGGAAAGTTTTTCGTCGGCCTTTGGACATGTGTTCCATCGTTGGCATCGGCATTGATAAGTTGATGTGTGAATTGTAGTGTTTTACTTTTCAAATTCGAAAACTATTCGGTGAGAACATGTCTACTGCTTCAAAATTAATACTTTTAATTGATAATTTTCAGCACTAATTTTCAACAAATGCAAAAACTTTTTGAGACACCCTACCAAATATATTTCCGGCGTAAACTTCTACTGAAAATAAGTATAGTTATAGCAATTGCCTCAGATCGACTACACCATGACGTGGACCGTTAAATCTTTTTTATACCATGCACCACTACCAGCGATGAAGAGGGTGAAGAGTTTTTTAAGTTCATAATCTTAAAACACAGTTCAGGAAGTTCTCTTTAATGAAATCTGCCAGAAATATTGGACCGATCATAAAAATTTCAATAAATTATTCCTTGGCCCAAAGAACTTGTATAACCTCCACAACCACTACAAGTGTTCAAAAAGGTATATTAACTTTGTCACTCTATGTGCAACGCTAAACAGGAATCATGCAAGACCCCACTATGTATATGTATATATTCCTACATTAAATCAAATCTGAGCCTGTTTTTGGCTCACATTGACAATAACTTGGCCTAAATATTTGTTGTTGTCCTGAGAATTTTCCGGTTTAAAATCAATAAAAATGGTTCAGAAGTTCTTTCATAGAAATTTCCATTACAAATTGACAGATAAGAATGAAATTCTTCCGTAAAGTAAGATGTACATGCCTCACTACCGTTCAAAGATGATTAAAATCGGTTCAGTAGGAATAAAGTTATAGCCAAAAATAGAATTGATTTAATGACACATTAAATTTTCCTTGTTATATTAAAAAAAAACTTTCATATGCTGTATGCGTTCGCCAGTGAATTTGGGAGTACATAAACTATTTATATATTTACTATTTATGTATTTACTTCATACGCATTTTTTGTTGGAGTATATTGAAGATGCGACATAGGCGATTATGACATTTTTAATTGATTTGTAACAAATTAACCGCGCTGCTTTCTTATCGGATGTGTTTCGAAATTCATTTTAATTTTTGGCATCATCCTTTGGATTATTCTTCTACCAGATTTTTTATCAAGGGGCAAGTTCTCCCGCTACTGTCTCATAGTATTGGAAACAATTTGATGGTAGACGTTTGAAAACTTGCCCAATATTTTACAGAACCAAGTTGAATTTTGCTAAATTATTATTTAATAATTTAGTACGCACTTTTGTCACTAACTTTAGTCAGATAACGAAATTTCAAATGAAAATGAAATGAAAATAAATCTGTAACTTCCGAACTGTCTGATTTTAATGAAACTTTAACTTCTTACAAAATTTTTTACAGTTATAAGACACTATAGTAGTATTATGTATAATACTAAAAGGAAGTTTTTCTTAGGATAATTCCTTTTGGGAACAGTACAATCCTTACAGGTTTTGGTCATATTTCAAGATGTAATTGGTTTATAGTTAAGCAACAAAAACTGAAAGCTCTCGAAACTATAATTTTGTTATTTTATTTACTTTATCTTAAGAAACCGTTTGTTATTTAAAAGAAATATTATTAAAATAATTAACTTTTATTTAGCAGCTGCCCTCAATACTAATCCTGTAACCTTAACAGTCATAACCATCTATTTTTTTTTTTAATTTTCGCAAGTTATTCTCCCCTCTGTGTGTTTCCCAGAACTCTCCTCTTTAGTCTTAGTTCATGGTCTAATTAAAAATAAAATACTCAATAACTAAAACCCATTTTCCAAATATTGTTTATATTAGAAAAGTTTTGTTTATTAAACTATTTTTGGTGTATGAAACAAAGCGAAAAAATAAATAAACTTATTTCATTAAATCAATATCAAAAGTAAATTTGAACTTTTGAAAAAAATAAATTAAATTATATCAGAACAAAAACTCATAAAACAATTTATATAATTTTATTTGGATTTTTTCCCGAATATTGAATAGAATTTGTGATGGTTTGTTATACGTATATATATATATATATATATATATATATATATATATATATATATATATATATATATATATATATATATATATATATATATATATATATATATATATATATATATATATATATATATATATATATATATATATATATATATATATATATATATATATATATATATATAAGTAAATTCAGTTTAAAAAATAAAGGTTTTCTGGCACTCAATTAAACACAATCGCTGCAATTATATATATAATATATTTTATTTTTTAAACTGAATTTACTTTTGTAGCTAATAAAACTGAATATTTGTTTTTTCTGGTAAAAGAAAATATTTTTTTTCAAAGAGAAACAGTATTGATTCCTACAACAAGTGTTGAAGTTAGTTTATTGACTTTTTCATTTAATTATGAACACCAAAAAAGGAAACTTCATAAATTATATTTTTGTATCAAATACCAAGTCAGTCTAGCAATATTTTTCTATCTGTACAATTTTGTTCTTTTTCATCAACGAAAAAATTAACAGCTGAAATGTTCAAAATTTTGATTCAAAATCATTGCTGAAATTTTAGATATCATTTGCTGAACTTTTTCATATACATTTATTTTGATGTAGAAAGAAATGCAAAAAAATGGAATATGCTCCCATACAAGGTCCCTTTCCAAATATATATATATATATATATATATATATATATATATATATATATATATATATATATATATATATATATATATATATATATATATATATATATATATATATATATATATATATATATATATATATATATATATATATATATTTATATTTATATAAACAAATGTGTTTCAAGGATAATAACGATTTTTCTATTCCCATCTGGAATCATCATAGTGATTCAGCAGAATACTTCAAAAAACGACCTAGTTAGAAGTATTTCTTGTCAGAGGATGGGAAAATATTATGGCGCCAAAGCGATTTGAGAGCACTTGTGGAACAATGACTCTAACAGTCTTGTAAAATTTTAAATTTAAAAAATTAAAAGGAACACGAGCAAGGTTTTCACTGAAACGTATGCGTATAAAACCAAATACCTGATATTAGTTCTTTGGGAATAAACTCTAGAAAATCATTTCCAATGACAAGTTTAAAGCAACAAGTGTAGCTAGAAGACCAACAGCCCTCATGACCCTCAATAACATCGTTCCTATTAGACAACCCCTAATCATAACAATTATTTTATTTAATTAATTCAATATTGCAAATAATTCATATTAATTTTGATAATTATATATTAAGCTAATTAATAGATTTTTTCAAATATTTTTTTTTGTGTACGGTCAATGGTATCTGAGTAATAAAATTAACTTTTAATCTCTTTTCTCTTATAATTTATTTAATTTTATCTTTAAAAAAGAACAAAACATTTAAATTCTTAGTGCTTTTAATTTATTTTCTATTTTAGTTTTAATATAAATTTTTGTAAACTCTTTTTGCTCTGAGATTATCAATAATTTCTTTTGTTGTTCCCATTTGCATCAATAATCCAACCTAAAATTTGTTCAGTTCAATACATTTTACGGTCATCAGTTTGTAATTAATAAGGAGCTGAAAGAAGAAGAAGAAGAAAAAGCAAAGAAAATGTAATTTTTACTTTATTTAACTATACTCTACACCATCGTAGCTGGTTGGGGTATGATGCGTTTTTGCTGATGTATGTAACATACAGAAAAATGTTACCCCTACTTTTAAGTATAAGGTACGTCTAGAAAGCATTTTCAGAGTCTATTTGAGAATTTCCGCCCATCTGTCTATCTGTCCGTCTGGCTTAGCATGTCAACGTTGTGAACTACAAGTCGCAATTTTTGAGATATCTCGATGTTATTTTGCCCCAATTGACTATGTTCGATCCAATATTTCGGTTTTCATTGGACCCATACAACCCCCTTTAAAATATTACTTTGAAGAGCTTTAATATCACATATACATTGAAATTGTCATAAGAATTGGTCAAATTAAAAATAATTAATTTTTGACAGCTACCATTCATATCAAATATTGTGGTGTAGGGTATTAAATTGTCTGTATTAATTGCTTTACTTGTTATATTTTATATTTCATTGTCTTAATTTTCTTATGAAATGAATTAAAGGTACGAACGAAAGACAACTGGGAAACTTTTCAATTGAATTAAAGGTAAATGAAAATCGTATAAATTTTTAATGTCCTTTACAATGAGATACGATTTTTTCTAACTAATTTCACTTTCAATTAAAAATGATTAATGAATTAACTTAAATTTAAGTATCATAAATGAAATTAAAAAAAAGAGAAAAAATCAATTGTTAATAATTGAAATGAATGAATGAATTGAAACGTACAATTATAATTAAATGAGCCTTTTGATTGCGTTTCACTTAAGGTTTCCTTAACATATTTAACGCATAATTTAACAAATGATTTTTAATTTGTAAATTGCAAAGAGCGAATTTTTTAAATATAATATATATTTATCTATATGTATATAAAAATGAATTTATGTTTGTTTTGGACTCTAAGACTGTTAATTACTGAACAGATTTTGCTAAAATTTGAGTGATACTAATATGCAAAGTAACATGCAAAGCTCAATTTGATTAGCGAATATCTGAAGAACTATTACAGTGAAAGCTTTAAATTTGGTCTTAATCACTTCCTCAAGGAACGGATTTATTAAATAAAATGTAGGGTGGATAGGATCAGGGAGAGTAGTATCCCAAGAAAAACAACATATTAATGGTCAAATGTGTAAAGAAATATTAAAGCGAGAATTTTAGAATTTACTCCCAATTACTTTCTTAAGATTTATCTTACTGGAAAAATGTGGGACTGAGAGTGAAAAGTTTCCCCATACAAAGTCAATTTTAATTATCGATTATCTAGTAAACTTTTACATCGAGAATTTTAAAATGTGTTGTGCTGAACAAAATGTAGGACAGATTGGATCAGGGAGTGAGATACCCGCAAACATTACTCATCGAATATCTTAATAACTCTTAAACTGAGTTCTCTTCCTACCTACTTTCCTTTTTTTAGATTTTCTGTACAATGCTTCCCAAGAAACGGTTTTACTGGAAAGATTAAAATGGACAGGGTCTGAGGGGAATATATTCTTCCCAATCGTATATCTGAAGAACTAAAATTTGGTCAAATATCCGCTGAATTAGATTTTTTTTAATAAACATCGCGATTTATGAAAATTTTTTGAATCGTGGACGGTGAAGGATTTTTGGGCAGCAAAGCACACCGGCTAAAAGTTAATTAATAATAAAATATAATGTTCGTATATGAAAAATTATTATTGATATTTCTCTGTTGCATGAGAATTCTTGAGCGTAAAAAATTCTTTTAATGAAAATATTTGATTGACTTAATTTATTAAACTACAGAAATAATATTAAATGCAACAAGGATAATAAATAAGTGAAATATACATTTAAATAATGAAATATATACAATTTTTAATAAAAAAAAGTAATTTATTTTCAGACAAATATTTTATATTATGTGCAGATTTTATGTCAACTATATATTAATGTAAACAAAGGAATATTTTACACGATAATAATGTTGAAAGCATCACATTTCTCAGTTTACACTTGAAAGTAAGAAATTTTAAATAAATAAATTATTTTTACAAAAATATTGAAATGTGCATACCTTTAAGTAGTTTTCAAAATTAATATGTATCCGCGATCGTTTAAATTATATATTTTTGCATCAATTCAATTTTTAAATTTACCTTCAATTCAATGAATTTTATCCAAAAAAGGAGAAAAAGTGTAATCATCGGGCTATACACACGACCAGGCTTAAAAACCGAACGATCCACTTACAAGAGTTTCATATCACATGAGGTGATTTTCAAAAGTGGAAATTATATGAAACCTTTATGTAAGTTCGAACTGCCTCAGTGTCCATTTAACAAATGATATGTAAAAATAATTTAATTCTGCATATCGTCATTGCGCAGGCAAAATTTCTTAAGTAAATTTTTTTATCATTTTTGCAGAGACAAAAAACATTGTTATTTGGCTATAATTTTAACTTTTAACATATTTTTTTATAAATTCATTCTCTTCAGTTTAGATTAAATTACTTTATAATGGTTTGAAAATAAAAACTAATCCCTCTTTATTTTAGAAGAACTAAGAAAAATTTACACAGACAATTTTGACTAAATTTTAGCATTATTCATTTTTTCTTTTTATTAAATAATTTTTCTTTCATTAGCCTTTTTAACAAAAATAAATATTTATTATTTGAAGTACATATTACATGTGGCAAACTTATACATATTAGTGAGTAATTGATAACATATTTATTTGAATATCCTTAAGGATAATTTGCATAAAAATGCTCAAAAACTTGGCGTTGAATCCGACTATTTCTTATAGCAGGATAATAACCCAGGGAAACATGGCGTAAATTGTTCGTTTATGGATCGTATGTAACCGTCTCACACCCTTAAAACCTCCTTTACTCATTCTCCCGACATCAAGCCAACAGAATATTTAAATAGACGGATTCGAGAACATTACTTCTAATTAGTTCCTTTAATTTCTCAAATAGGAATTAATGAAAAAAAATAATCCGGAATGCACGATTCAGAATTTTGTCAAGTAATTTTATGAACTGTTTTGTATATTTTTAATCTGATATCTAATAAGTATGAGAAAAGGAATTATTTTAAGGGACATAATATCTAAGTATAATAAACCTTTTGTTTAAGTTTTGTTAGAGTTTTCGTATTTAAATTTTTTCTGAGTACATTATAGATGACGATTACTTTTGTTCATAGGTATGTAGGACAAAAAAAAAATAATGGTCCATTATCACCAACCTCAATAGGGATTATTCTTAAGTAAATATAACATGAGTGTTACAATTCATCAATATATTTTTAAAATTACGAACTGCATTATGTTTCAGGCTAGTTTTGCTACACAAGTTAGCCCGAACAGGCCGGCGGATATCGCTAATTTACAAAAGAAATGTTTCACTAAAATTCAATGTTTCACTAAAAATTCAATGTTTCACTAAAAAATCGATATTTCAATAAAAATTCAATTTTTCTTAAAAGATCCAATTTATTTAGTAAAAATTGCAATTTTTCACTAAAAATCAAAAAAAAAAAAATCAATTTTTCACACTAAAATATCAAATTTTTCCACTAAAAATCAGCATTTCCACTAAAAAATCAATTTTTCTCACTAAAAAAGGTCAATTTTCACTAAAAAAATCAATTTTCAACTAAAAAATTCAATATTTTCACTAAAAAATCAATTTTTCACTAAAAAATTCAATTTTCCACTAAAAATACAATTTTCACTAAAAATGCATTTGTCACTAAAAAATCCAGGTTTTTCACTAAAAAATCAGTTTTTCACTAAAAAACTCAATTTTTCACTAAAAAATCAATTTTTTCACTAAAAATCAATTTTTCACTAAAAAATCAATTTTTCACTAAAAAATCAATTTTTCACTAAAAAATCAATTTTTCACTAAAAAATCAATTTTTCACTAAAAAAATTCAATTTTTCACTAAAAAATCAATTTTTCACCAAAAAAATCAATTTTTCATAAAAAATCAATTTTTCACCAAAAAATCAATTTTTTCACCAAAAAAAGAAAATTAAATTTTCACCAAAAAAATTAATTTTTCATTAAAAAATCAATTTTTCACTAAAAAAAATCAATTTTTTCATTAAAAATCAATTTTTCACTAACAAAAAAAATTTTCACTAAAAAAAGTTAAAATTTTCACAAAAAATTCAATTTTTCACTAACTTAATTTTTTACAAAATTCAATTTTTCCTAAAATTAAATATTTCGCTAAAAATTATTATAAACTAAAAAGTCTATTTTTCATTAAAATATTAATTTGGTTTTCATTTAATATCAATTTTGTTCTAAAAATTCAATTTTTTACAAAAAAAAAAACATATTTTTATTTTTCTGTTCTCTAGAAATTTATTTTTCCAAATAAATATTTATTAACATGCATTTATAGTGTTATTTATTTCGTTCTCCTCACTTATTCATTCATCAATCCTTCTCACATTTGTATATAAAATATAACACAATTAGTATTTATCACTATGGAGTAAATTTCCACATAAACGAAGAATTTGCAACAAGTTCATGAGAAATCATGTGGAAAATTCATTTACTGTAACTAAATATTTTAAGAAATATTTCACAATTTAGTAACAACAAAAGTATTTGGTCATGTAACATATTTCATTACAAATACAAACAAAGCATGTAAGTGTATGATGCTTTACGAGTATGAGCTTAATTAAGGTGTGTTGCCTTTAAGCTTTCCGTTAAATTGACCACACAATTAACACGTTTTGTGGGTAACTTATCAACAGTAATAAAAAGTAATTGAAAATGTTAACTTAGTAAGATATTATGACCTAATTAACTGACAATAAAATAAAGAGGTGAAGTAGCTGAAAAATATTTAACTAGAATATTGTTTTACAAAGCTTTAGAAAAGTTTAGAAAGATTTTTATAAACTATATTCACTAGTTTGGGAGAAACATACCAATGTAAAAATTTGTGTTCATATCTAAGTTTATTTTTGTTACTTAAACCCAGTCACTATTTGAGATGAATGTTAGATAAATTTCATGTGTTTCCAATAGCTATTGAATACAAGAATTTTCTTCAATTATTACATGTTAAATAATGAATAAAAATTTTAATTAAAGGCATTTGTTCATCTTTTACATTTTTTGAATTTGAATATTGAAGGAAATACAAAATATAATTGTTAGAATTTCTTATACTATACTCGAATATGTCAGATCTTTAGTACCCTCCAACACAAATGTGGGTGAAGTAAATACGTTATTGTTTCGTAATTACACATTCATACATACACTCTCAAACTTATATAGAACATAAAAAGTTCTTGTTACATATAATAAGATGGTTAGAAAAATACCATCATAAGTTATAAAATTAGTTATTAACTTTTTTCTCCTGAACCTTTTTTTATTTTAGAATGATAATGATGTACACATAGCTTATTTTTATGGCGAAATTTCATTATGATTTGTCTATTTAAAATTGACTATTTTACGTCAATTTAAAACTGACAATTTTAGATTATGCCTAAAATATCGGACTATATCTTTCATAATATTAATCGGATTTTGCTAGTTTTAAATAGTAGACTTATCGGGACTTAAGCAAATACTCAAAACAAACTTCACTGAACTCTATGGATTATTGTGGATGTGAGCGAACCAACATCAGACAGATAGAGAGACAGACTTAGCTGAATTGATTAAGATTTCTTTTTTATGTAAGAATTTATATATATTATGTCTGAGATAATTTTAGCATTTAACACGGAATGACAAAGTTTATATATACCCTCTTCAACACTTGTGGTGGTGGAGGCTATGCCGAACCGAATAAAAAGGAAACAAGTTATTGGAAAATATTCAAACATTTCTGAAATTTTTAAAATTTATTTAAATTTAAATTATTTTCATGTTATAAAACACATACAGAAAAAACAGTGTTGCACCCATCTAAATGTATTTCGTCCCATTCAGAATTATTTTTTAAATCGAATGAACGATGTTCATTCTTCTCTCTATCAGTCGTTTTGAACACTCTACAGGTAGAAATTTGAAGATAACTGCTAAATATTATTATTTTGGTCAAAGTCGATGCCCATTGAAATTGGTAATAAATTTTGCAGAGATAAATTTAATATTAGTCCAAATGTAAGATTTAGTGAAGATCGGTCCACATATGACCATATCTCCTATACAGACCTCTTCCTTAAACTGCTTTAAAGTAAATAAGTCTCGGAAAATATAAGTATTGCAATAATATTTAGTATTCGTAAGGTCCATACAACTAGAAAACACCAAACTAAAATATCTGATCGGTCATTTGTTTTCCATAGTCCTTATATAAATCCCACACCTAAAACACGCCAAATGGTAATAATTCTCTCGTGTAGAATGAAAACATTTTCATGTAAATCACAAATTATTTATTCAAATTATATGATGGTCGTCTATAATTTAGACTTGACCGACTTTACACTCTTGTTAGCAGGAGGGTTACCCTAATCTTTGTCTAAAGATAAAGATAAGACAAAGCAAATAATGATAAACGAATATCTGAAAAACTATGACAGCGAGAGTTTTCAAAAAAAAGTCCCAATAGCTTTCTCAAGAAACAGTTTTACTGAACCAAATGTAGGACGCTTAGGTTTAAAGAAAAGGGTAGCCCCTGTGCAAAGCAAATATTAAAAAAATAAAAAAACGGACAGGGTCAGGGCGATTTCTTAAAATGTTCATTGTTTCGAGATCTTTGACTATAGAGAATTACTGTGTAGCAAAGCGCACCGGGTGTTTTATAAAATTAAAACTTTATTATCCTCGGAGGAATAGTACTTAGTTTTAGATAGTTTGGGGTATGTAGTATACCTCAAAAGAGGTATACATTAATTACATTGAGATATTATCGATGGGTTTAATTTGCAAATCGTAAATGTATCGGTATGTGATACCATTAGATCCTCGGCTAAAGGAGTTTGGCCAGCGTGAGTGCCAAATACGCACATATAGAATAATCAGTTACTTTTATTATTTAATACAACTTTACTTTTATATATATGTGTGTGAACAAAAACGGTTTAAATTTATAACGTAAAATATATGTTAGAGTAGATGTGTGTTTCAAGTAGATACACCTACATTAAAAAATTTTAACTAAATAATTTTAATAATATTTTTGAAGTTCGCATGGTTAGTGGAGTTTAAAACATCATGTTTGTAAATTTGGGTCGCTAGCTCTATATGTGAACATAATGGATGGAGTTTACTATTTCCTTTAGAAATAATACTTTAATATAATTTTTAAATTTTTAATATACTTTTTATAGTTTTTAATTTAAGTATTACTAAATTGAAGAGTATCAAATTAAATTTTAACTCTAAAACAACAAATTTTTTACTGGATTTAATTTTTTTTGCATAAAATAAAAAAAATTCTCAACTCAATTTACATAAAAATAACATCAGTATGTTAAACAAGAACATTCTATTTCAAACATTTTCATGCAATTTGCAAATCACATTTTGTAGCACAAAAAATAGCACAACTGAAAGATATGAAACTATTTTAATATTCTATATAGATTCCTAGAGAGTAATAATACGAAAGATGCGCGAAAATATTTAAATTGTTATGCAAAAGACTAGACAGATGTATGTGTGTGTGCAATCTAAATGAAATTTTGAAATGCAATATAACTGTAAATAAAATAAAAATAAATTTTAATTTAGGAGGAAAAAGTAAGATAGTGCTCCTTGGGATATCGCTCTGACATACAAATTAAAATATTTATCAAATTTATGATGAAGATATTTTCGTGATTATATTACTTAATTAAGTATTAATTTTTATTAACTGAGATCGGAAAATTATAAACAGACGTTTTCATTAAAATCTTTAATCGAAGTATTATTTGATACTTGTTTCTTGGATCAGTTGTTATATTTAAAAGAAAAGAAATGAATTTATTGGTTATTTGATTGAAATGAGTGATCGGGAAAAAGTGAGCACTAAAATTATAAAATATTTTCAAGAAAACCCAACTTGGTCCTACAAAAAGTTGTCCAAGCATTCAAAGGTCTGCTGTCAAACTAATGTTTTTAAAAAAGTACCGGTGGAACCTATCCATTGAAGAAAACCTGATTCTTGTACAAAAAAAGTCCACATAGAGTTTCTAAAGTAAAAAATAGAAGTAATTTTTAGAAGAGTTCCGGTAGGAAAACAGCCCAGTTAGTTCAGTGTGTAGACTATTTGGTACAAAAAGTTAAAGCTGACGCACAAATGAGGCTCAAAAGGTTCCTGAAAAGAACGCATGGAAATTGAAGTCAAGATTGTGAAAAAGCCAAGGTTCCAAATAAATACATCATTTCTAAGACTTCTTAATGTGTACACGAATTTTTTATGATCCACAAAACTGATCGAAATTATGGCCAGTGGAGAGATATTGTGCTATTGTTGAAAGGGAATTAAAGAGCACAAAGAGGTATCCAAAAGTGTGATAGATTTTAAACAGAGGTAGAGTACCTTTTCGAGCAATGTGACAAAAAAATGTATAAAAACTTTAATACAAGGATTTTCCGAGAAGTGTTCAAAATATCATCACTTGTGATTAAAACTACAAAAAAATTTTATTTTTCTATTTGTTTTATTTTTTTTTTGTAAATTGTAATAATAATTTAAATTAGATAAAAAATGAAAACTGTAAGTTTAGTAATTTCTTTTTGGCAAATATATATGTATGTTAAGAATTTTTCAATTTAACTCCTTACTCTCAATTTGGTAAGGCTTTGAAATATTAATTTTTAAATAAGACTTTCTTCTCAGCTTACAATGGAGGAGATCTCACATACACCAAATATTTTTTAAATAAATATTTTTACGATTTTATGATTTGATTTTGGATTAAATCTTAAGTATCAAGAAACTCTAGTCCCTGGAGAAATTTCGATTGTTATCTTCCATTTTTGACACAAAGCAATTGTTCAATGAGCGAAGAACATCAATCTTCGGCAAGGGTTGACCCTATCTATATCTTTCGTACTTCAATGATAAGGCCACAATAGAAGTCTAAATGATCCGGGGCAAAGTTTTTCCTAAAGGAACATTTAAGGAGTAATAAAATTAGTTATATTTTTGCATATAACTATTTTTCTACTAAACCGATTTGATAATTTTTGGAATGGGAAAATTTTATTTTAATTTGTCGTTGGTAATTTTTCGAAAGTTTTTTATTTGAATTTAGAGGTTACCTGAGGTTTTGCTGATTTTAATCAACAGACAGACGGACAAACAGTCACACTGACAGACAGACAGACAGACAGACAGACATAGCTAAATCGACTTAAATTATATATAAATAATATAATTGGAAAAAAGTGTTTGTTTAAAATATTTTATGCTCGATTTAAACCACTTTGCACTCATGTAACTCAACTCGTGGAGTTCAAATTTGATCCAAACTACCAAAGTTATAATGTCACATTTCTCTAGAATTATAAAATTAAATGTTAAAGATGAAAAAATATAGATTTATTTCAAAAAAAAACTCGATTTGGAAATAAATCTATTCGATTCACAATGTTGGTTTAAATAATTAACTAATTTAATTTTTTTCACGAGTTATTGAACATAAATTATTATATTCTCCAAATGAAGAAGACAGACAAAAACGCTAGATAAAACTACAGTAATTAAGGTTTTTATTTGGTTCTTCCCGACATAAATAGTGTGGATGAATTTTTCTTTGGTTTTAAATAAAGAGAGCAATTTTATAAATAATTTGAGATGTGATAACTTTTGATATAAAATTCTTACAAAACAACAGTGGTTTGAATCCGGCCCATGTGTCTATTTGCAGAACTTGAAATTTTCAGAACTTCATGATTTTAATGGTTCTGTTTAAAGCCAAAAATATGAATTTGCCGCTATTTAGACCTCTTTATTTTGCTTTAATGGATAACGAGTTTTTTACGATATTGCCGTATGCAATTTAGCAATGTATTTTGTCTCGTATATTCCTGATGAAGTGTCATCTTCATTCACTATATAGGCATACAGGGTTTTTAATAAAGTGATGATTATATGATATTAGATAGAATTGTGTGAAAATGTTTTTCTTATTTTATCATTTAATGCATGTCTTTAGTAGACAACGCATCAAACTTGGAAAAATTTCTCACCTTCATTTTTTATTTCGAAAAAGTGTTGTAAAACCTATGAAAATATCAACATTTCTTTAAAAAATAGTGAAACACATTTTTCCATCTTCTGAGAGTTACTATGTTTTGTTTTAATTTTTTCTTTTTTTGATGGACAGGACGTGACAGAAGCAATAAATGCAAAATATTGCTTGTTATATTGACTTTCATTTTCGCTTTTGTAACTGAAATTTTTACTGAAGTTGACATATGTATTCTTTCATAGAAAAATTAAATGCTGAAATTAAATTTCAAAAATAATCACAATGAAATGCTTATAATAGATCTTTAAGATTTGATTTCTTTATTTAGAATTTATAAAAAAAGATGAAATTATATTCAAGTGATGACAAGAATATAAGAAGCTTTTTAAAGAATTCATATTTCTCGTTCCAACTTAACGTCGAAATCGATTTGGCAAGGCAACAATGTAATGCCCTAAATTTTAATAAATTTTTTATTGAGTTATATTATCACAAGGTTCAATGTGACCAGTTTGGGACAGAATATAATTATTGATAAATAATATAAAAGTTTTAAAATTATTATACATTGATTGTGGATAAATATTTATGCCATCGAACGGTTATTTTGGTCCTTTAGATTCTAAGATCTCGTTCACTTAAGATGCTTTTTTATAACTCCATTACCACAAGTGGTGATGAGAAGTTTGTCAACTTATTTGTAACACTAAATTATATAAATTCATCAAATCAAATAACTGACTCGATTTAGATATGTCCCTATGTCTGTCTATTGAAAACATTCTTACGTTTAAAATAAAAAGCAGATTATATAGAAATCTTACCTCAATTATTGCTACAGTCCTATTCACTTTTACCATTTTAAACCAGCAGTATCGGTTAAATAGAAAAAAAATCTTTACAAAATTCAGAAATAAATTAAAACTTATTTCAAAAAAGTCACAATTTTAAATATAATTTTTGGAAATTATATTTTAATACATTTCTCATTTAATTTTATTTTAATTTTATTTGCCTAATATTATATTTATTTACAATGAAAATATTAATTCAAATTTAAATTATTTTTCATGTTAAAACAAATTGTAAATTAAGTAAATTTTTTAAGTTGTCAATAATCTGAAATCCTAATAACAATAGTTTTTTATAAGTGCTGTTTCATAACAATATAAACTGTAATCACTCAATCATATTTCGACCACAATATTTTTTTTATATAATAAAAATAATTTTATTACAGCAACGAAATTGTTATCAAAATAAAATAAATACAACAATAAACATGTTGGTGATAACAATAAATGTTTGCTGTGAATATATTAGTGTTTGCTACAAACATATTGCAAATGGTCTTTCTCTGAGTGCACTGTAATCCATAAATATAAATATCAATATAGTAATGTTAATTATATGATCATCAGAATATTAATATCTAACACTGTTTCTAATAATTATTTTTCTAATCTGCATAGACGCCTTAGTTTTACTACAAGTATATGTGTGTGTCAGATTTTATAGAACTACTAATATATCAAATATTCATATAACACAGTTTTTAAATAAGTATTTTTTTTTAAATACCGTTTTCAATCAATAACATCACGGTGACATTTCACTTAAGTGTCATGGAATATTTAGAATGAAATATTATATAATTGTTATAGTCATCCTCAACATGCATGAGATAGTTTTCAGATGACAAAACAAATTTACTACAAATGTTTTGTTGTCATGACAAATGACAAGTACTTGATATACAATGTAATACCTTATACTTACTTACGTTTAGATAATATTATGCACTATAGAAATAGTAGTTAAAAGAGAGAGAGAGAGAGAATGAGATAGAAAAAATAAACTATACAAATGTAAGTTATATGACGTTACATTTATATGGGCTCTAAATGTAAAACACATCTTGATTGTAACATTGTCATGTGACATTTGACATTATATTATATACAATAACATTCTTATTGTTATAAGTTACTTTGTAAATGTATTAAATGCATTTTGTATATTTCGAAGAAAATTAAAAATTGTTTAATTCTAATTTAGAATACTTGAAACAGGAAGAGATATCATTTTTTAGGCAATAAAATGAAGTTAAAATAGCTCAAGCTCGACTACTAAATACTCTTACCCCCATTGTAAGTTATAAATGGTAGTAACCAAAAATTTATGAACCACCCTCGTATAAATTTGTAGAAATGTAGAAACATTATTTATATAGGATAATTTTTTTGGATTTTATAGAAGCTAGAGAAAATTATGGACCGACTCTGGTAAAATTTCGCATTTCGTTTTTTGCTTATGATTACTCTTACTTAACAAATTCTTATTACAGTAGCAAGTTATATGTGAGATCTAATTGCTTCAAGGTGATACTTAAAGAGAGAGACCAATTAGAAATAATATACCGATCCTCCTATAATTTGGCGTATAGTTTTAGAATATTATAAGACCTTTTGGTGGCTGATTTCTTTCACAGTTAGGGCTTTTATGACATTTAAGGACATTCCGGGAAGAACTTTGTAGAAAGGCTCCGTGAAATAATGTACAGGCAATTTCCTTGAACCTATAAAGTGATATTTGCCAACTTTATCCTGTTAACTTTAAATTGCAACCTGAAATATGTTCACAAAATTTACATGAACAGTTAGCTAGCGAGATAGACATCACTAAAATGATCTAGAAAGTAATTCTGAGTCAAACGGGTTACAAACTTTTAGACAAACGTGTGATGTAGAGTATAAATTTTCAAATAAAATACATCACTAAATTATCTCAGATTTTGATGTACCATGATGACTGAATGTACAGGTTTTGGAAATTTTCCTTTCCTGTGACAAAATTTCCATAATTCTCTGTCTTCTTTTTTTTTTCTAAAAATGTAGAAATTTCAATAATCATTTACATCACAAGTACAAATTATCTGACATGCTTTAAATTTTGACTGCCATAAGGAAAATATCAAATATTTAACGCTGACATTTCATAATAAGTATGCACATAAATGAATATATGTAACAACGAAAATGTCTGCAAATATGAGATTTTTTGTTGCACATAATGTTGCATTAATGGAAATGTTGAAACTTAAGTGAATATTAATGTTATTAAACCACATGTTCTTCTTACTCATGGAAGAGTATCAGACATTCATTGTACGTTGCATATTTACATATACATATGTAGACATGAAATGCCCTTAGATATTTTGACATTTTGTGATGAATACATGCAAATAAATGAATGTTGTTATGCAATAAATAGCCAATTGTTAAAGAGCTGTACAGATTTAAACAATTTACTTAAGGGCATTTCAGCAAATATTTACTATTTGCTATTTTCATAACAATGACGAATAAATTTATATTCTGAATTTATAAAATTGTTTTAGTTTCTTCATTTTTTCATATCTTAGATAATCATGAGTTTTTAAAAATACCTGCTTATTTCATATTTTTATAAAACTTAGTTTTCAAAATTATTGTCATGTACATCAGCTACTTTAAAATTTGAACATGTTTTTAAAGGACACAGGGGCTGAAGTTAGATAATTTGGAAACAAGTGATTATTGATAATAAATAAAAAATGAACTAAACTCAAATTAGTTACCTCGGACACTCAGTTTTGTTTACCGCATGCCAAATTTTTGTTTCTCTTTCAATTACAGACTTTAGACCCTTTTAAGGCCTTTTTTAGGCTTATTTGTGATATTTCTTTCTTAGAGTTTTCATTTTTTTGCATTTGAATTTTTAACATTCAAATTTTTTAAAGATTTTCAGTCAGTTTTCTTCTTCTATTTTTTAATAAATATCTGAAAGTGTTACTTACATATTTAAAATTTTTCACATAATTAAAAAACAAATTTATTTCTCAAACTAAAATTGATTGAGATCAATGTCTCCGCCAAATTTTAAAAATAATAAAAAAAATAATAATTCTGCGATTTTTTATATAATTTTTTTCTTTCAAATGAAGAGTTTTATAAAATTAAAATTCTTTTGCAGGAGTGGATCTTATATTTGTGCTATAGCATATAATGTTGCTATCAAAAACTATTTTGTTAAATTTATTCTTATAACAAAATAAGCGACAAATGTCATTCAGATTTAACCAATTTTAATATTTTCTGCTGACAGTATTTTTATAACTTTTGTCAAGATGATGAAATACATATAGATGCTTGCACTTAAGAATACACTGAACCAAATGCCGTGAGTAATGTAAACGAAAAATTTTCGTAGAACTTTTACGAAGAAAGGGGTAAAATAACAGATTCTTATTAAATTTTTTTTTTCAAAAAGATGTTAAATTAAATAAAATTTCGTTAAAAGATTAACAAAAAATATGTTATGTAAATGGATATTTAGTAAAAAACAACGCATCATATTTAAAATATCACATAAATTATAAAATTCCTCATACTTAAATGTTGTTAATTTGAATAACATTTTTGTTTATTTAACAATATTCTCGTCAAATAATTTTGCATATTTTCTTTGTCATATTAAATTTAAACTGAATATACTTAATATGATTGAAATTAAAGAAATATTTTCCATAAATTGATTAAATGTAAGTTACTTTTCATCAGAAATACAAGCCGGTCGGCTTACCACCGTCCTATCGACATTGCACTAATTTCATCTATTATCTAAAATCAAGAAATTGGGACCAAATTTGAAAATTCTCCCTTTACAGTTCTTTACACGCAGAGAAAATGTTAATTTTTGAATTTATTCTTAGTGATAATAATTTCGTTGCTGTAATAATTTTTTTATTAAATAACAAAAATATTGTGATCGCAATATTTACAATTTTATTGGTTTTAAACAGCGCGTTATAAGAGAACTTTTATTAATTACTTATTTATAAATAAAAAATTAGGCAATTAAAATAAATAAAATTATATATAACATTTCAAATAAAGTTTACATATTTTCCCAAGGTATATCTATAAAATGATAAATATATTGAAATATTTCATATGAAAATGTTTTTATTCAATAACAAAATAATGTGAACAAACAAATTTTTATTGAACTAAAATAGTTTTAATTGAAATAAAAATACTTTTAGTAACGATAACAATATTTTTAGTAGCAATGACAATAACTGTTGTTATAAATCCAAAATAGCAATGCAAATAAACAAAAATTTTGTTGGAATAACAATGAATTTAGTGGTGATAACAATAACTATTTTTATAAATACAAAATCACAATGTTTTTTTTTTAGTTTTTTTAGTTACGGTAGCAATGTAGATATCCTATATTCCCATATTTGCTTTATATGGGACTCCTTGCCCTGGTCCTATCGGAATTTTTCATAAAATAATGTATTATTAATATTTTATGCATGAATTTATTACAACAATTGAAAGTAATTTTTTCCTCAATTCAAGTAAAATTTCGTAAATTTCATTTAACTATGGTATTTAATTGAATAACATTAAACAATATAAAGAATTTATTTATTATTTATTATTATTTTTTTTTCTTTTTTTAATTTGAATAATATATTATGTAAAAATTCATATTGTCAATTTCTTTGAATTCTACACCCTTTTTTGTTGTATTTACTACGGTTTTGTTGTTCAGCATTAACACAATTTATCAATTTGAAATAAACATCAATAAAAACCGGTAATGATCTTATGAATATCTTAGATATGTTAGTGAATAAACACTTTTCGCTAAATAGTTTTTTTTTTATTTTACTAAATTACATCATTATTTATTTTCCATTGTTAAAATAATTTAAAATTTTTTAAATAAGCAACCATTTTAATTCATAAACATTTAGTTTCCTTTCCACAGTGCAGCGTTATGTCTAAATGTCTCGAAATGCATACAAAAATGAATTTAATGTTAGTGTGTATAACTGTAGATACATAAATATAGATATTTGTGTGTGTTAACAAATTCAATCACACTTAAATGTCATAGAATATGGGAAATAGAATCTGTGTTAAAGCAAAATTTAATGTTACACTTTGTGTGACAGAACTACTTTTCTATTTGCATGACATGAGGTAAAAATTTAGACATCTTACAAAATAGTTTGATAAAATGACATGTCGCGACATTTAATACTTATATAATCAAAATCTCTCTATGTCATCTGCAATGATATGAATATTTCATATATGGAGGTAAAATTTAAAGAAAATATGTAATGAAAAATTTAATCAAATATAGTGAACGATAAAATTGTCATAAACTGAAATTAAACTTCAATTTAAAATAAATTTAAAACAAGTAGAAGTTAGAGATCGGTCAAGATTGACAATCTAATATCATACACCATATTGATAGTAACTAATGTTAGAAACTGTTTATCTTCGGGGTTGGTTAGCAAATATTCAAAATTTTTAATCATAAAAAAAAACAATTTCAAAGAAAAAAAGGGTTAAATTTTATTTTTGCGGGATAATTACAAAAATTTACCTTATACCTCGAGATGTGGTTTTATAACTAAACTCTAATAGTGGAGTTTTAAATATTAAAACTTAGCTTATAAGTAAAAGAAAAAAGCTCTCTCCAAAAGAGAGAATAATATAAGAATGTACTAAAAAAACATAAATTCATAGTGATACTTCATAGTATAATTATAAGTACGTAAAAGTAATAATTGGTCTAAACATTCCGCCCCCCTTGCAGTATTTGCAATAAGATAGCAAAGAGGTTAGAATAGAACCAAAATGTTTATATAAAAAAGTACAATTCAATATATACAAAAAAATATAAATAATAATTCAATTTCAATTCATAAGGTTTGTTTCTGATATTTAAAAATAGAATTATAAACTTATTTTTTGGTGACATTTATGACAATAGTGGGGTAATTTGATGCGATCTCTTTTCCAGAAGATGAATTTGTAGTAAAATGTTGTGGTTGGTATTGACCAGATAGATGGTTGTGGTGTGATGTGAAATGGTGAGAACGATTCCTTTTGTTTATTTTTTTCCTCAATGACGTATAAAAGTGTAACAATGTGTGGTGTTTAGATAGACATTTACGGCAACGGTCGCGACTTCGACAGTTTTTTAAAGAATGTGAATAGGCCAAGCAGTTGATACAATATCCGTATTTACGAACCACCTTTAGTCTTTGTTTAGGAGAGAGTTTCTTAAATCGAAGACATTTCCTTAGAGGGTGATCTGAATTACAATATCGGCAATCCTTCAACCGTTTTGATGGTGTGGGAAGTCTCTTTGAACTTTCTTCTGAAGGTGACTTGTTTATCTTCATACGTCTTGGTGGGGTGGACATCGTTGCTAAAACAAAGAAAATGGATGGAATTATTGTTCACTAAAGGGTAGCAAAACAAGTTTAACAATTGGTCGTGTGATTAAGCCATCAGCGGTTCGAACTTCACATACTCTTACTCTATCGTCAGGGCCCTTGAAAACCCTTTCAATACGTCCTAATTGCCACTGATTGGGAGGGAAATTGTCCCGTCTCACAACTACCAAGTCATTAATCTCAAAGTTTCGTTGGGGATATTGCCATTTAATGCGTTTATGAAGTTCCCTTAAATACTCTTCTTTCCATCGAAGAGCAAACTGATGATGAAGTAGTTTCAACTTTTTCCATCTATTAACATAACTCAATGGATGATTGGATAAATCGGGTTCAGCAGGTGCTAAAAGTGGGGCACCTATAAGAAAATGTCCTGGGGTGAGTGCACATAAGTCAGCCGGATTTTCACTTATGGGACTTAGAGGCCTCGAATTGAGACATGCCTCAATACGAATGAGCATTGTGGAAAATTCTTCGAACGTAAATTTCTGTGAATGACAAACTTTTTTTAGGTGGGCCTTAAAACTTTTTACACCGGCTTCCCATAAGCCGCCCATATGTGGAGCCCCAGGGGGTATAAAATGCCATTCAATTTGTTGGTAAGAGTAGTGAGAAATTACGTTTTGTCGAACCGATAACAAAAAATCCGACAGGTCTCTACGAAGAGTATTTGCTGCACCTACAAAAGTTGTTCCGTTATCTGAATAAATAGCTTTGGGGGAACCTCTACGTGAAAAGAATCGAGAAAATGCTGCTATAAAGGCTGAAGTAGACAATTCACTAGTGACCTCTAGATGAATAGCCTTCGTGGCAAAACACACAAAAATGAGAACATAACCTTTTGACATTTTGCAACCTCGTCCTGCGTAGGATTTTATCTCAAAAGGTCCTGCAAAATCCAAACCAGTATTTGTAAAGGGGCGATGTAATGAAGTTCTTTCAGGCGGAAGAGGAGCCATAATTTGATTGCTCTGAATGTGTTTTTGAATGACACAAGTTTTACAATTTCGGACAATAGATCTAGTTAGAATTTTAAGCTTCGGAACCCAGAATTCAAGTCTCATTAGACGTACAAGAAGGGAAGTTTCACCGTGTATAGAGGTTTTGTGGATCAGTTCGAGATACAACCGGGTAAATCGGCCATTATATGGTAATAATTTAGGAAAACGTTCATCGTAAGAGAGTGTGGGCGATAATGAGAGTCTTCCATTTACTCTCAGAAAACCATTAGGGTCAATGAGAGGATTAAGGGTTAACAAACTGCTCTGTTTGGGTAAAGCTAAATTTTTAGAAAGTATCTCATATTCAGGGAAGTATATTTTTTGACACAGTATTACTAATCTATCTTTTACATATTTTATCTCAGACTGTTGGATATTAGTATTTACATAATGATAATGATGTCTAGATGAGAGATTGTGAAAAAACGAAATACGTAACAAAGTACACGCATCGCTCCTGATAGGTCAGAGAAATTACAAAGAATGTCAGAATCTACTGTTTGAGTAAAGTGTGATTTAGTTGTTCGAATTTCTTCTTGGGTGTCTAAATGTTGATAATTTAACGGCCATTGAGAATGTGGAAGTTTCAGCCATGTAGGACCATGCCACCATAGGTCATTTGAAATTAAATCGCTTGTAGAAGAACCTCGGGAAGCGATATCAGCAGGGTTATCTTTAGAATCTACATGGAACCAGACATCTTGACCTAATTTGTTAACAATAGAAGATACTCGATTTGCTACGAAAGTTTTCCAATGGTCAGCAGATTTTTGTAGCCAGGCTAACACTATGGTAGAATCGGACCACATATAGACTTTATAATCTTTAAGTTTTAACTGGGTAATGATGGACTTATACATTTTAGCCATTAAATCAGCGCCGCAAAGTTCTTTTCGTGGTAGGGTTAGAAATTTAATGGGAGCTACTTTAGTTTTTGCGACTAGAAGATGGGTGTGAACATGACCGTTCGAGTTTTCGGTTCTTAAATACAAAGTAGCGGCATATGCACGCTCCGAAGCATCGCAAAAACCATGAAGTTCTACAGAAAAAGAAGGTTCATAATGTACAAAACGGGGAATTTTGATCTTTTCTATATTTGGGTAGTCATTAATAAAGTTTTGCCATTGTTTTAAGGTTAAAGGTTGTAAAACTTCATCCCAACCAGTTTTATCTTTCCATATTTGTTGCATTATAAGTTTTGCAACTACAATTTTTGGGGCAAGCCAACCGGCGGGATCAAAAAGTTTAGCAATTTCGGATAAAACGGCACGTTTTGTGTAAATTTGGTGAAACGTATGCTGGGATGGTTTGAAATAGAAATGGTCACTTCCAGCATTCCATCTCAAACCTAGAGTCTTGGAAGTACATGACTCTGATAGTTTAAGAAATTCGTTGTCTAAAAGATGTTCGGTTGAAATTCCTTTCAAAATGTGAACATTGTTAGCTGTCCATTTTCTTAATGAAAATCCAGCTGTTTGAAGAACATGAATAAGATCGTTTCGGGATTTGATTGCCAGGGATAAGTCGTGTGAGCCAAATAGTACGTCATCAACATACATATAATGCCTGAGAATCTCTGACACAATTGGATATTCTGATTCACATTGCTTGGCTAATTCCAGCAATGTTCTAATGGCCAAATAGGGTGCACAGTTTACTCCAAAGGTAACTGTGTTCATTTCAAAATCACAAAGCTCATCATTGGGTGATGTTCTGAATAGAATTCGTTGGAAAGGGGTGTGAGATTTGTGGATTAAAATTTGCCGATACATTTTCTCAATGTCGGCATTAAACACATAGCGAAAGAGACGCCATCGCAATATAAGTGTTGTCAAATCAGATTGCAATACGGGGCCGGGATATAGAATGTCGTTAAGACTTACGCCATTCGACGTGGGGTTGGACGCATTAAATACAACACGAAGCTTTGTAGTCGTACTATCGGGTTTTATCACAGCGTGATGGGGAAGATAGTACGATGTATTAGGGTCAGCTGAAAGATCGGGGTAAATCTTTTTCATATGCTGAAGGGTTAGATATTCAATGATAACTTCATCATAGTTTCTTTTCGCAATGGGTTGTTTCATTAAACGAGCTTCATTACGAATATATTGGGATATGGCATTATTTCTAGAATGACCTAAAGTTGTTTGTGCTGGGAATTCTTTCTTAAAGGGAAGAGAGACAACAAATCTGCCTTCATCATTTCTATAAGTAGTTTTGGAATAAAGGTCTTCACAATACGAATCTTCCTCTGATAATTTTCTAGGAGCGGAAACTTCTTCGAGTTCCCAAAATTGAGTTAATTGGAGATTGAGGTCAATTTCATTAAAAAATGATGAAACAGAAGGAGAAGGCATTGACGAATTTACATGACCAGTTATAATCCATCCAAAGACGGTTTTCTGTGCCACAATATTACAATCCTTTTCCCATCGAATTCCTTCACGAATGACATGTGGGTATACATCTCCTCCTAAGAGTAAATCTATATTTCCATCTTTATGAGATTTAACATCTGCCATCTGCAGATCCGAAAATTTTGAACTGAGTTTTGTAAAGAGGGTGTGATATGGTAATTGACCGGTGAGTTTTTTGACGGAAAGGCTTTAATTTTTAATGAGAATTCTTTCTCGATTGGGGAGCTTATATTAAATGAGCAGACTTTATTGGCGGTTGCTGTCAAAGCACCATTTAATCCAATGACGTGAGTTTGAGAAAATCTATATGGTAAAGAAAGTTTCATTTTTAGAGAAGAGGAAATAAATGAAGCTTCTGAAGCGGGATCTATGAGAGCGCGAACGGTATGCCTTACATCACCGACACATAGATCTACTAAAGCAGTTCCTAATAAAATAGTTGTGTAATGAGTGGACTGTAAACGAGTTGAGTAAGATTGACGACTACGGGATGAAGTTTCCATGGATGTTGATGGAATATGGTCTAATGTATTCGAGGTATAAGAGTTAGCGAGAATTGAAGTATTCGCATTATTAGGAGTATCTGCAGAGGTTTTTGAGTGTTATGATTCCTTTGGTTTTGAGCAATAGTCGTAGACTGTGAGGGACGATGAAGAAGAGAGTGGTATTTTAATTTACAAAATGAACAAACGTATTGACTTTTACATTTTCTAAAATCATGAGAAGTGGCAAGACAATTTGTACAACGCCTTTGGTCTTTTACAAAAACGAAACGTTCATCAACTGACATTTTTAAAAACACGGGACATAGTCTGATAGAATGGGATTCAGAGCAAAGAGAACATTTGGAGGCTCTGCTTGGAATAATGTTAGAATGATAACTGTTCAATTTCTTTGAGTTTCGAGAAATCTGATTCGTAGCAGGTGTTTTCGCTTGATTGAAATTGAATGAGGGTCTTGAAGATCTAATATCTGAAAAAGATTCCAAAGTTTGGTACCTTGAAGTTAAAAACTCATCCATTTCCTTCCAAGAATGTAGCTCAGAGCTTGGCTTGTGGTGTTGTTTCCATAAATCTAAGGTTACGTCTGGAAGGCACGTTGAGCAAAGATAAACAAAAATTACATCCCATTTACCAGTGTCAATGTCAAGTAATGATAAATTTGTTATACAATCGTTGATTGTGCGCTGAATAGCTTTAATACTTGGCCAAGATTCTTTAGAAATAGGATTTATACTAAAAAGTGTTTTGAGCTGGGCGTTTAAAAAAACCTCTTTGTTCTCAAAGCGTTCTACCAGATTTTTCCAGGCCATTTCAAATCCAGCATTCGTAAGTGGGCAAGTTTTTACAATATCGCGAGCCTCATTCTGGGTTTTTTTAATTAAATGAAATAATTTTTCAACAGGTGTAAGACGAGGGTTATTTTTATAAAGGGCAGAGAACATGTCTCTGAAAGTTGGCCAGGAGACGTAGTCTCCATAAAATATATCCGTATCACATGGCGGTAGTGAAATTGTTGGGTTAGATGCATTATAATTTTGGCTAGCCTGAGTATTTTCTATAGGAAGGGTCGCTTTGCTAGTCAGCTGATCTAAGAGCTCGTTTGCCTTCGAAAGGCATTTAAGATGGGCTTCATATGCCACGAAAAATTTATTTTGGACAGTGGTGAGGTTGACTTCAGTCTCTTCAGATTCTAATTGCTCAAGCAGGGAGTCATAAATCGACCTTAGAGAAGACCATAAGTGGATAATCTCATCCTTTTGCACCTCTAAGGTATGGACTGTATGGTTATCTTGAGGTATTTCCGAAAAATATGCGTTTAATTGAATAACACGATCAGAGGCTCTTATAAAAGCGTTCAAGTGAGACATGTTTTCAAAAAAAATTTTAAAAATTTGAAAGCTATATGAGAATGTTATCTTAAATTTCTTTAGATAACTCAAATTTTTTGAACCCTTATATGTAGGATTGAGAAAGACAAAATGTAGGGATAGTATCTTTGATAGAAAATATATTTTATTTTACTAATTATTTGTATTTGATTAATTATTATTTTAAACTGGCTTAAGTTTTCTTTTTATAAATGCCAATTTTAAATTTCAAGTATGAAGAAACTATGAAAAAATGATCATTTGGGTTAAACAATTTAGAAAATAAGATAATACTAAAAATAACAATTGCTGGAGTGTAATATTGATATGTATGTTTATTACTTAATTTGTATCACCAATTTAAGAGAAACTCACGATCAGTTGTAATTGTATTATAAAATTTAAACAGTATAACAGTTTACTTCAATGTTATTTTTGGGTCTCACATATAGTTAACACAACCTTTTCTATCTATATAACATTCTCTTATATTGCTGTAGATACCAAAATGTAAATTGATAATCTGATGCTGTTAAAAACAATTATTTTAATGTTAATGATAGGTGTGGATTTCGTTTCAATTATGTGAGGGAATTTTTTAAGGCGAAAAAATAATAACTGTTTGTTCGTAAGTAAGTATTACAACTATGTATCGACCAATGTACATACATATATATAAACGTATATATTCAATATTCTTTTAAATAATATTTCAACATACCTTTTTATTTAATAATTACTTGCTTGTATTTTTTTTTTTATTTTCACTGCAGTAATTTATATCACTTGCTACTCACAAATTGTTGATAAGGGGTTTATGGGTTTAAAGATGCCTCAATTTTAAGAGAGTTTCTACAAAAGAACCAATTTCTGCACTTCAAATATTTGCCAAATCCGGTTCGAAGGACCAAAATGTTTATCTTCGGGGTTGGTTAGGCAAATATTCAAAATTTTTAATCATAAAAAAAACAATTTCAAAGAAAAAAGGGTTAAATTTTATTTTTGCGGGATAATTACAAAAATTTACCTTATACCTCGAGATGTGGTTTTATAACTAAACTCTAATAGTGGAGTTTTAAATATTAAAACTTAGCTTATAAGTAAAAGAAAAAAGCTCTCTCCAAAAGAGAGAATAATATAAGAATGTACTAAAAAATCATAAATTCATAGTGATACTTCATAGTATAATTATAAGTACGTAAAAGTAATAATTGGTCTAAACAGAAACCAAAAATTAATGATCGACCCTCTTGTAAATATATTTTCTAATATGGGCTTAAGAGTGCAGTATATTGTGGTACTTATACATATGAAAGGTTTTGTCGTTTTTCAAGCACATTTTCTGAACGGATTTACTTGAGCTAGAGGAAATTAAGGACGACTCTTAAATTTCGTGCATCGTTCTATGTTTACATCTATCTTATTTTGACATATCAAAGTGGCAGTTTATGTGGGGTTATATGGGACCTATGACAAATAATGTATTGATCCTTACATAATTTGGTACATAATTTTATGTAAATTGCTTTGAATAAGACTTTTTTGCTTTAAGTAAGACTTTTGTGAACTTAAAGTCCATTCGGGGAGAAACATTAGAAAGTGGTTTAAATCCATCATCAGTTATTTCAATAGGCATTGTCTTAGGGCCAAAATTATGACATATATCTCTAAAATTGCGACTTACATTTTGTTCTCATTAAATTGGCTCAGAAAGTGATTTTAAGTCGAATGGTATACTCAGGATGATAGCAATATTTTTTTTTTTGTCTATTACAAACTTCTGTACAAAGCCCAACCACTTACGGTGGTGCAGGATTTAAAATAATATTTGCCTCTAGAAAAGGATATTTTTAAAGACAAATGTAAAGAAAATTTATCCATTTCATTTTTATTATTTTCTTTATCCCCCATTATAAAAGCTACATTGCAATTTGGTTTGAAAGGGAATCGAAAAATTGCAACATAGACAAAAATTTACAATGTCATTGAAAAAATGTGGGGTTTTTCTTGGGAAAGAATTTTATTGATAATATGCAAAGCGAACTAAAAACAATGCTATAAATTGTTGAATACTTAGAGAAATTCTAGCATTTATTATTGTCAACGCCTCAAATGTAGGCAATGTACAGTTAAAGTAAGACAAATAAGTTTTAAAACTAAACCAACTGTGTTTGTTGTATGTTGCAACAATACAATATGTATAAATTTATTGTTCTTAAATTGCAATGGAATTTTTGGTAAAATATTCGAACTTTGATACAAATATGTACGAAGAAGTATTCTAAGAAATATTATGGTTTCTTAGTTGGCAAATGTTGGACACGATAACCCAACGAACAAGTTCAATATGTTCGAAATTGGGGCTTGCAACAAACAATATTGATTTGAAATTAGTTTTTGATCTATCAATTTCTGCAAAAAATCAAGAAACAGCAGCAGTAGAATTGGAGATTTGCGTCTTTTACTCTTGTAATATTTATTTTCTGGGTAGTGTGGTAATAATTTTTACTTAGATAAATGAAAAGCAATAGCATATAGGAGTAATAATTCTATTGGCCTTATATATATATATAGGAGTGTAAAAAAGATTTGATATATAAAGAGTGATACCGAACAAAGTTTAAATAATTTTAAATAATTCAATTTCAGAATTTCGCTTCATTTTCTACGAAAAAAAAACAATGGGAGGAAGAAAGGCTTATAATTCAACATGAAAGTTTTAGATGAAGAAATGTATCATTATAATATTTTGAGACCTAAGATGACTCCATAAGTGGAATTTAGGGTATGAAAAATCAGGTACCTAATTTTTTTTCAAATTGTGTTAAATTTTTTTCTCCTTAAAAGAAACCAAAATTGTTTACCATTTTATAGCCCTTCACGCTGCAATCAATAAAAACGTGTTAAATTCCAAAATTAATTTGATGCAAAAATATTTCAATTTGTTTTTGCTTTTTAAATATCAATGAAATTATGGATAAAATATTTAAGTTTCGAGAAATTTATAATATTTGAATTACAATAGAATATTTATTAATAAAGATATCATTCTGAAAGTGTGGACCTAGTTAAGACAATTTGAGTTAATGGAAATTAATGATTTCTTAAAGGATTTTCTTGAATTCTCAACCAAAAGCCCTAAATGGAATACATTTTAGGTCTTGGAAAAAAACATTGTTCGATGATTAAAAATATTTTGATGTATTGCTAGAATTAACCTGCAGGATATAGCATTTATATAAAAAAGTTTAAGAAGTCTTTCAGAAACATTATATAAAAGTTTTAATAAAAAATTTGATTATAAAAAAAAGTTATCACAAAAAATAGAAAATTTCCAAAATCCTTTATTTTTGGTTTATTTATTTATACCCCCGTACAACGGGTGATGTGGATGTATCAACTTTGTAATTTAGTTTATAACGCTAAGAGACTAATATCTAAGACCTCATAAAATATGCATATGTATTCTTGCAATCAATCAAAATCTGAGTCGATGTAGCTATGTTTCTCCTTACGTCTGTTCGTCTTACTTTTTTGGTACGTTCACGTCCACAATAATTGGTAATCCTCTCTAAAATGTGGCCCTAATATTCGTTACAGTCCTAAGAGGTTTCGTACTTAAAATCGGTTTAGAAAAAAATAATTTGTAGACCGATATCTAAAGCAACATCCTTAAACTAAAAAAAAAATAACATGAACAATGACTAAACAATTTCGGCAGAAACCGATACGCGTTATAATTTTTTTGATTATTAGAAAGGGTTATCTTTCTTACCATCGAAACTATTGTAGGCTTTAAAATTTGCAAATATTATATGGGGATGTGAAATCCCTCTATCACACGAAGTTTTAAAAATCTCATATCTCAAAAACTTAAAAAAAACTATCTTACTTGTTTATTTCTATTAAACTTGTATCATATAATTTCAGTAACTTTCAAATGAAAGTTAATACTAAAGTTTTATGTGGGTATTTTAACTGAAGTTTGAACGAAATGTTATATCAGTTCTAACTTGTGATTGACAGCTCAGAAGTTTCTATTGAAGATAAAATGGAGGTTTGAAGTGAAAGTCGAACTCTTAATTCTGTGGAAGGAAATATTGGAATTTGGAACTGAAATTATAAATAGAAATTTAAAAAAAATCAAGTAAAATTTAATTTCAAATATATATCGCAAATTGTTATGTTGACACTAAAAAGTATGAATAAAAATTGTGAATGACAATATTCGCTTTCAGTCATTATTGAATCATTATTTAAGGTTTTTGTTATTTTGTTATAATTTATTATTTTTTCAAATTTTTCCTTAATTTTTAAATAACTTTCCCAGAAATGTTATGTATGGGAAACGGTATTTATTTAATATTAACAATTAACTTAGAAAATAAATTACTAAAATTTAAAAATATTGCGATCTTGTATTTTCTTTTATATTGTAGAAATTACAGGGTTCGACAGTCTGTTTTACAAATGGAAAAAAAAACAACACATCACATTGAGCTAAATTAACATTTTTAAACCGATTTCAAAGACTATGGAAAATATATGGCCGTTTTGAAGAATTTCCTGACCTGACTGATGTGTTTACAATTCAGAAATTTAAAATTTTGTTAAATTTTTATATAATCAATTTGTTTAGTTTTTAGTTGTTTATAATTTCAGAGTGTTCTTTTCCTTTTGAATATTGTTTACACTCAGAGTAAATTGTCTAAACTACTTAATCTATATCATCTTTTTAAAAGTATACCAAAAAATTGTATATCGATTAAACTAAAGCAAACAAAATACGTGTTAAAATTTTTTCTATCCTTCACCTCATTTACTTCCATTTTAAATTCTCTATATTTTAGTAATATTTTTTGTTTTAGAAATATTTTTCCTTCTTTCTTCCTTTCAATTGCATTTTACCAAAGGGAGTCGTAATAAAAAATATATTTTTCACTTTTGGTTTTCTCTTCTATTTTATTTAAATTTTACACATTCAATAGACTCTGCAATTTGCCTAGAAATATATTGTCCAAAGATTTATATCTTAAGAAAAAAATTTTAAAAAATTTTTTGAAGCAATAATTTTTGTAATATTATTAAAAATTTATGTTTTATAAAAGATATCTAAAAATTTATTAGTATTTTAAGATTCCCTTCAATTTAATATTTTTCTGCAAAAGTTAATAACAATTAAATTTAAATCATTCTGATAAAACAATGCAATATTATTCACTTAAATATATTTAAAGTTTCATTATGCACTTAATGTTACTGCACGTCATATTGCATGCAGTTTATTTTCTTCTTAATAAAATAAACTAATAAAGTTAATTTTATATTATAGCAACCATTTCCCCTCTTTCTTCAAGGAATATTGTCACAGACCAACCACGTCATATGAACAGCATGAGATTTTGTAATATTGAAATTAATTAAATTACACTTTGTGTAAGAAGGGATAATATCTAACTGAGAAGAGTATTTTTCTAAATAAATGATGTTATTTCAAATTATAAATGTAATGGTAAATAAAAAATTAAAACTGTTTTATATTTCTTTTATAAAATGTGAAGTTATGCGTATACTTAATATGAAATAATAATTCAAACAAATATCAATCATACGTTACCATTAACAACAAACTACTGAATTAATCTGCGTTATTTGTTGGTTTGTGTCTTATTTAACGCTATATTATTTTCATGTTCCTACAGTTATCTTACTCTAAGAGGACTTGGATGTATCGATACGGATATATGTAATCACACGCCCGGTAATATGTTTGTACGGTAGTACATGAAAAGGAGAGCGAGAGGATCTTCCAATCTTCTCTGTTAATGTCTATTTACAGAAAGGAAAAGGTTTTTTAGAGACTACTTTCTAGTAGATCTGGGATAAGGTTTAACAACCTTTCACCTAAAATTGAATTTTTCACTAAAAATTGAATTTTTCACTAAAAATTGAATTTTTCACTAAAAATTGAATTTTTCACTAAAAATTGAATTTTTCACTAAAAATTGAATTTTCACTAAAATTGAATTTTTCACTAAAAATTGAATTTTTCACTAAAAATTGAATTTTTCACTAAAAATTGAATTTTTCACTAAAAATTGAATTTTTCACTAAAAATTGAATTTTTCACTAAAAATTGAATTTTTCACTAAAAATTGAATTTTCTTTTCACTAAAAATTGAATTTTTCACTAAAAATTGAATTTTCACTAAAAATTGAATTTTTCACTAAAAATTGAATTTTTCACTAAAAATTGAATTTTTCACTAAAAATTGAATTTTTCACTAAAAATTCAATTTTTCACTAAAAATTCAGTTTTTCACTAAAAATTCAATTTTTCACTAAAAATTCAGTTTTTCACTAAAAATTCAATTTTTCACTAAAAATTCAGTTTTTCACTAAAAATTCAATTTTTCACTAAAAATTCAATTTTTCACTAAAAATTCAATTTTTCACTAAAAATTCAATTTTTCACTAAAAATTCAATTTTTCACTAAAAATTCAATTTTTCACTAAAAATTGAATTTTTCACATAAAACTCAATTTTTCACTAAAAATTGAATTTTTCACCTAAAACTCAATTTTTCACTAAAAATTGAATTTTTCACCTAAAACTCAATTTTTCACTAAAAATTTAATTTTTCAGATAAAATTCAATTTTTCACTAAAAATTTAATTTTTCACTAAAAATTTAATTTTTCACCTAAAATTGAATTTTTCACCTAAAATTGAATTTTTCACTTAAAAGTGAATTTTTCATTAAAAATTTCATTTTTCACTAAAAAGTGAATTTTTCATTAAAAATTTCATTTTTCACTAAAAAGTGAATTTTTCACTAAAAATTCAATTTTTCACTAAAAATTCAATTTTTCACTAAAATTGAATTTTTCACTAAAAATTGAATTTTTCACTAAAAATTTAATTTTTCACTAAAAATTGAATTTTTCACTAAAAATTTAATTTTTCACTAAAAATTGAATTTTTCACTAAAAATTGAATTTTTCACTAAAAATTGAATTTTTCACTAAAAATTTAATTTTTCACTAAAAATTTAATTTTTCACTAAAAATTTAATTTTTCACTAAAAATTTAATTTTTCATGTTAAATACAATTTTCATTTAAAAATTGAATTTTTCACTTAAATTTGAATTTTTTAATTAAATTTTTCACTAAAATACAATATTTTTCACCAAAAACTCAATTTTCGCAAAAATAAGCTTTTTACTAATTTTTTTTTATTAATTTTTTAGTAAAACTTGTACTTGTACTCGAAATTCGAAATTAAATTTATCTTCGTCTTTCGTCGGTATAGCATTCTTAGGCGTAGCCTAGGCACAGTATTTGCTAAAAATTCTCGCCACGAGTCTCCCTCTTGGATAGTTTAGTTTAATTTGGACTGTTTAGGATTAAATGGGGTGCTCTTCTTAGATGTTCTTCATGAAATCTGATTGTTGAAATGATTGAATTGATTTGGTTTTCTCAGATTTGTACTCCCGTTATCAAGAGTTTTGCTTTATATTAATCATTTATTTTTTGCATAGGCAGATTAGGAAGCTTAGAGAAATGCCATGAGATTCGACGTATATTTTAACACTTTATGTTTATAAAAAATACAATGCGGCCACGCTTTGCCAGATTTGGGACCATGTAGTATGTCCCAAGAAAAAAAGTAAACTTTATGATATATTCGAAATTTAAAAAAAGTTTTTCCGTTAGAATATGTGAGAATAAGGTTATAACATGATATACAAACAATGCCCATTTATTTTTTTCATACAGAAAAAATTAATATTTGAGGCTTAGACATATACATTTTATATATGTTTTTGTGTATTTATTATACATTTCCTTTTTTATAAATATTTTATTTAAATATAGATGTCTCCTTCTAACGAGCTTGGTTAGAATTAGCTTACAGAATTAGCCACCAAAACGAATAAGTTAGAAAAACTAACACTATGAAATTTAAGCTCTCAAACAATCTTCACTTAGTCATGGTAAATTAAAATGACGTTTACTATGATTATAACGTTGTTTATATCCACGATATATTAACTTTGTTGAAAATTGAAATAATAATGAACATGAAATAGTCGCGCCATAGAGCACAGAAAAATAGCAAAAAAGAATTTTATGAAGGAACAAATCGAAATCTTATGGTATAAATTAATGCAGTATAAAACCAGTTAAGAAGTTTAATACCCTACACCACCCAGTTGGTTATAAGTGATAGCTACCAAAAAGTTTTTTCTAAAGGAGTTATATGAGAGCTAGAAGAAATTATGAACCGACTCTTTTAAAATTTTGCACATCGAATTTTTCTTATGTTTGTCTTGATTTGATTTGACAAGCTTAAACCTTTCAAAGTGATATTTGGAAGAGCGGTTTTACAATATAATATTTGTGCCAATTTTTATTAAAATCGCTTTATATTAAAAACTCTCGTGAACTTAAAACCCCATCTAGGGACTCATTATCACCAACTTCAAAGGGCATCGTTCTTGAGACAAAATGTTTACACGTGCCAAATTTCATGAAGACATCTTTAAAAGTGCGGCCTGCATTTTTCATAAAATTTATATGGACAGCCAGACCAATTTTTTAAGCACGTTACAATTTTTGCACAAACGCATAATACCCCAACAGCTATGGCTGTGAAGGATAAAAGGATAAAAGCTACACAATGTGAATACATATGCAAACAGATAAAGCACAGTATTTCCTAGCTTGTGCCCATGTCAGTTTATGGTTGTTTGTAATAATCAACACGTAGAGGAATAAATGATGGTTTTCCGGAGGCTGTGGAAGGTTAATGTCGTCTAATGCAAAGGAAAGTAAATTATTTCACTTCTATTAAAACTTGTTTCACATTTAAATTTCAAAATCAGCTTCTCAAAAAGTCAGGAATATTACATAAATTATATGACACTACAAGTTCATGTGCTTTTAAATTTATTGAAATATTTTTTTATTTTTAGCGCATTTTGTGTCCTTTAAATTACGAAATAATTTTCAAGGTTTTAAATTTTATTTTAGATTTTCCTCTACATGTTGAACATGTTATTTTTTCATAATTTACATTTCGTTTAATAGAAATTTTGTATATATTTTACCCTCATCTAAATAATTTTATTTTGTATATTATAGAATCTACTCTATTTAATTTGAAACATGTTTTTCGCTAAACACGTTAAAATGTAATAAAATACAAAAATATTTATATTTTTTTTAATACAACGTTTAAATATTTAACATGCATTTTTATATTTCTACATTTATTTTATGCTCAAAAGTACTTGTTTTAAAATAATTAAAATGGAGGGACATTTTGTTTTTTTTTATTGTGATATTATTTGCAATAACATTCATATAAATTATAAATTCTTTTTTGTACCAAATCCTGATGTGAGTGGTATATGGAGGAAGTGGTACCAGAAAAATTTATCAAATTACAAAAATTAATTTAAAATCAAGGTTTCGTAGAGGTTAAGTTTATAATTTTAATAAAAGCGTGAGATCGAAAAATTCTTAACATATGTCATTCATTTAAACTTTATACTCAAGCATTATTTGAATATTTTTATCAAATTACTTTTGTAAAAAATGTCAGTTATTATATTAAATCTCAAGCAAAAGAATAAACTGATAATCTAATTAAAATGAGTGAACAGAAATAAAATTCATACTAATATTATAACTTTTTTTTACAAAGCGCAATAGTCTGACAAGCTTTGAAAGGTCTGCCGTCAAATTATTTCTAATGCTACTAAACAGCACCGAGAGAATTTGTCCATTGATAAGAAATGGTTTATATGATGTTTCTAAAGCCAAAAAATATATAGAAATCCCAAAACATGCGGTAGGCAAGCAGACCGGTTAAGTACATAGTACAGGAGTATTTGGTACAAGAAGTTATTACTAATGCAAGTTTAGAAATGCGCAAGGCTAAGAAAGTTTTTCGGCAGAAACGCTACTACAAATTTGAAAGCCAAAAATAGCAGGGAAATTGAAATTAAGTTTTATAAGAAATATAAGGTATGACTAAACGTATGTTCTAGCAGATTTTTCGCAACCTCCTGGTAAAAAAAATATGATGCTAAAGTTCGAGGGATGGTTGAAGAAAAGTTTAGGATACATATATGATCAAATTTTCCCAAATGCTGTTGCCAATCATTTTTTACAATTAAATCTATATATACCGAAATTTACAGTTATGACTGTTTACAAAAAGAGGAGTCAAAATGTGTCCACTTATTTTTGGTCTGATTAACAAGACTTTAAGTGGTATAAGAACAATAACGTGGTATTTTTAGCAAGAGGGGTATATCCCCCAAACTGACTGGAGCTAAGGCCAGTGAATAGATATGGTGCTCCTGTTAAAAGAGAATTAAAGAGAAAAAATGGTGTTTAGAGTGTGGTAGATTTTTTGCAACTTCCTGATTAAGAAAAAGCTATGTTACTAGTGTTCGGGGAAATGTACTCAAAATTTCCTGAAAAGTTCTTGGTATGGTTTGCTGCAAATAATGTCAATCATTTGATACAATAGGTTTTGTAAATAATATTAAGGTATGTTTACAAAAAATGGTGTTTTGTTCATAAGACTGCAAAACATGACTTATTGTTGGCCTGACATGGCCTCACCTTGAGTTGTACATGAACAATGAAATTGCATTTGTAAAAGAAAATCAAATCCTCCAAACTGCCCGGAGATAAGACCAGAGGAGAGATATTGGGTTCTTATTAAAAGAGAACAAAAGGACACACATGGCTGTGTAAAAGTGTGGTATATTTTAAACGGAGACATGTTTCCCGTTCGAGTATTAACGTCAATGAAAGGGTTGCCCCAAAAGGTTCGAAATTTCACCACTAATGATTAGACTATAAAAATATTACTTTTTTGCAAATTTTATTAATGTAAGTTTAGTGGTTTGGTTTTTATCAGCATGTATGGTAAAATTTTAAGATCTCATTCCATATGTAGCCAGCAGTGACACCGGTAAATTGACTTTGAAAGTGATTCTAAGTTAAACGGCTTACATAGTCTTCCATTACAAACATATGTTTAAACGGATATTAACCCAACCACTGGCCTTGTTGCATAACGCCTTTTAAACTTTCGTCCTAATCAAAAAACTAGTTTTAAGAAATTTGCTTTAGTCCATTTTATATAGGAGATATTTTAAATACCTTTCGGTGAGACCACTTCCTCATGTCTTTATGAAATAAATTTGTAGAGAGTGATAATTACCTGAAATCTATATAAAATTTTATAAGAATATTATAGGTCGTGTATTCAAAATATATTTCTAAATTATATGAAAAAGTGTAAAAATCAGAAAATTTCCGGTATAAAATTGTATCTCCAGTCCTTTCATATCGATTCAGATTTCCTTTAAAATTTTATCAAATAATAAGTCGTTACCTGTAGAGTGTATTTTTATTGGAAGATTCTAAACATCAAGGAAATTAAACAGCAAGTAATATGAAATTTATTCTCATAGAAAAATTTGATTTAGATTTTTACTTCTGATTATACATTAAAAACACTAAAATAAATTTTGTATATTATTTTATTATAAACCTCATAAACAATTTAGAAATTCATATCCTTTTAAATATTAGCAGCTAGACAAATTCCATTAATAATGAAAACAATTTTTTTTAGAAAAATTATGTTCACTCAATGCGGTCAGGAGCATATAAAATTCGCATATTTTGGAACAAGTTTATAAATAATTTTTAAATAAACTCCAACTGGTTTTCAGTAGGTGGTTAGTTGTTTATGATGAAATCCATTTACTAATTGCAAACTTTTTAATTAAATCGGCCAATAGCAGTGCAACGAAAAATTACAACAACTAAAAATAAAACAATTTAGTTTGAAAGTAGTGAACACAACTGTAGAAAGCTAAAAATTTAGTTCACTTAGTTTCATATGTAAATAAGAGAAGAAGCCAAAGGAAATGAACAAACAAAATATATATTTTTCTGTTTTTTCTATGCAGTAAGTCATTCTGGTGCAATTTGTATGTATATGTGTTGATATTAGTGTAACTGTAACACATTGTTATTGCATTGTTGAGTGGGTATAATATGTCCAGTTTTTGACATTTATTTGGTTTAACTTCTGTGGTACTGGGGTCATCATCAAATTGTTGTTAATGCGACTATGAGTTAATATATTAAATGAAAACTAGACTAAAGTTTGAGAGAAGGAATTTTGTGTTAGAAGAATATTAGAAATATTTAGGCATTACTATTACTATTGGGATAAGGACAGTTTCAAAAGCAGTCATTCATTGTGAAATCGTATTTTTTCATTTTTGGCAAATACACTTCATATATATTTATTCAATTTATCTGAAAATATTTGCACATTTTAACGTGAATTTTGAGAAATATGGACCGAAAATAAATTAAACAAAAATCATTTTAGTAGAAGACCCACTATTTTGGTCTTCTATTAAAACGCACTATTTCCATATCGGAAAGTGTTTCGATGGAAAAATATAAAGGAAAAAAATTTCTGAAAAGCTAGGTCGATTTCAAAAAAATCTCACATAGTGATAGCAGAATTGTTGGAACCACAGAGACCCAAATTTGAACACCTCGGTCATAAAAATATTTAAACTAATACAGACCTCCTTAATTTAAAAAATTTTGAGTAGAAGATAGAAACAACCACAATTTTTTTGAAATAACCTGTAAAATACACTGATGCAAATTCCTATAAACGCATTTTACTTTTTTCTTCATTTTTTGTTTTATCTCTATTGTTCTCATCCAAAAATAAAGATGAAATTTTTGGGTGAAAAATAACTAAACGGTACTTTTTTTAAAGTAAACAAGATCTTTTCTTAGTCTTGTTGTTTGCCTTTACCATGCGATCAAATATTCTTGGTGCTATTAAATGTAGTGTATTTTTATAAATGAAGACGTGCAAATTGCTCCAAAAAATATCAATAATAAAATACAATAAATTTATGTTACTTATTCATTAAGGAATGCTTTTTTGTTAAATCTCAATTATACTGTTCAATTTTAAAATTTAATCAAAAGATTAAATAACTTATAAATATAATCAAGGAAACTTTTCCTTACAATCAAGAACAAAAAAAAGATCCAAGTAAAGTTTTTTCATGAACAGGGATGTTCAAGTAAATAAATTTGTCATAAAGTGAAACATTCCGAAAGATTGGTGCGTGTTTCAGAAAGGACATTATTATAGCATTCTGCAATCTTTTATGGGAAATTAACAAAAGACAAATTAATCTTCTAAAAGAAGAAGTAAGCAAATTGAGAGAGATGGAGAGGGAGAGAGATATTGAAACGATTTGAAATCATAAGATGTTCGTATGTCAGATGGTAATTTCGGTGTTATAATTTCGGCCGAATTTTCTGCAGTTCGCATATCTAAAATTTGTTTCGTTCAAACAAAAAAGAATAACACCATTTATGGGGAATTGCTTTCTTTTTTTCTGTGGATGAAAAATGCATGAAAATTACATATTCCAGCAAGATAACATAAACATAATGGATAACTTGTGTGATAAATTCCCAATATTTTTAGGTTAAAAATTATTTTAAATAATTTTCCTATTAAATATCTTCCTGCTTATTCTATTCTAATTCATTAAAAAAGTTAAGCGCGCTTATAGGAATATGCACTTCTGTTGGTTTTTACAATTTATTTAAATTATTAGTCTCCAGGATGATTGATAATTACATGCATGACATTGTAAATTTGAAATAGAATATTCTGGATAAAATTTTTAAAAAACATTTAAATTTATTTACGTTCGAAAATTTTGCAGCCTGTGACTTAATCTTTACTTCTACAAATCGCGACATTTCAATAAATTTGATTGTGATTTTGATGGGAAAATTACATTTTTTATGAAAAGAGTTAATTGCATATGAACGAAATAAATTTTTATATCGAAATACTCGTAGAATATATTTTTATTAAAATTTACGACGATCAAAATTTTAAATATAAAAATCTGTAGTTCCTATATAGAGCATTGGAACTCAAAAAAACATTTTGAGAATTTATTTATTTTGAGCTAACGGTCCAACTCTTGCCACTGATGTTCTGTCTTGTATTCTCCAATTATCAGTTCCTCATTTTTGTTTCCTTGCCGTTTTCTTAATCAATGTCTTTCTATTCCAGACACATCGATAATGCTCCAGTATAGTTAGTAAACAAATTTTCACATTTTTTTTCAGTTTTTGTTGAAAATGTTTTTATCACTTTGGCGTCGGCTGAATCCTGAATTATTGTGACAGATATTTGCCATATTATATGGCGCAAACGATGTGTGCTAATTTTTGGCAAAATGAAAATTGTATACGCAAAATTAAATTCATTATAAAACTTTGTTAAATTCTTAAAGCGTTTATTAATCACAAATTTAACATTTTCATACTTTAAATGAAATTTTTCTTATATCTCTACTTTTATTTATAGCTATTTTTCTTTGTACAAGTCAAGGCTTTTTAATGTGGTATCAAAAAATTACTCAACCAAAAACCATGAAAGTTCGCAGTTAATTTTCACGTTAGTTCATTAAGGTTAAACCATGCGGTTTTTGCCTTACAAAAATAAACCCAAAATTACTCTCTTCATATTTTGACCTTAACGTTTGCCTTTGAACCATTTTCGTGATGTTACCATCATAAATACAATATATTTTAGTTATAACTATGAATTTATCTCTTTTTAGTAAAAGTATGGTAAAAGTTATGAACATTCTTTGCAAAAGCAAACGTTCGTGTATTGTGTGACTAAAGAGTTTTAAATTTAACCGAAACGCTACAAAAGGCGAGTATATTATATTACTTTAGTTTAAGCGAAAACTTGGGTTTATTTTACTTATTGTATTTTTTTCACCATTTTTGTATGTGTTAAAAAATACATGTGTTTGTTAGTTTTTTTAACTTTAGACTTTTTCAATATATTGAGGAAAATCTTATCCATGTAATTTAAACCGTCCAAATTTTTACAATTTAGAGAGTTTTGTACAGCTATAACTAAATTATTGACCATACAGATCAAACTGAAGTCGGGGTTTGAAACTCTCGATATTTACATTTGACTAAGTTTTTAAAAGTTACATTATTAAAGTTACATTATTATGCCTGTAATAAGTTATCGTGTTTTACGTATTACACGATAACTTATTACAGGCATAATTAATAAAATCAAGTAAGAATGTAACAGTCGCTCAATTTAAACTATAAAATACCCTACAACTTAACGAAAGCATGAAATGTTAAGAACCAATCTTCGTGTAGTTTGTATACCCACCATTAACACAAGCGATGATGAGGTTTTATTAACTTCATCTATGTCCATATTAAGTATGTATATTTTTGCATGAAGTCAAAATAAGAGTCAACTTAGTTAAGTCCGTCTGTTGGAAATATGTGCACTTCTGCCATAATTGAATGTAATTTTGTCAGATTATTTGATATTGTCCTAAGCAGTTTTCTATATAAACCAGCTGTATCTGTACAATACCAATTCATGTTACAGACTGATATCTGAGTCAGCTTTTTTACATTTTCAACAATAAATTATTAGATTTAGACAGAATTATACCATAACATCCATGTATATTATTGTTCGAAACCTAAGCAACGAATATATACGAGATCTACCAATGACAAAGTATTTAGATTTTACCTTTTTTCTACATTGTAATTAGTTCTTTTATAGACATTAAAAAAAAAACGTATACCTATTTATTGTCTGGAACATTTTGGACTTCCATATGCTATGTTCTCTTGAGTGGGAAATATCAATTCGATGGATGTCGGATCATTCAACAACATTAATCACAGATTAGTGATTAATCTAAGTTATGACATTTTAGAATTAATCTGAAGCTGAAGTGTAAGTGTGTTATAGCAAAAACTAAGTCCCAAAAATTTGGATTATGCTTACTTAGTCAAATAGAAGGTACCTTTTTGGAATATGATATTATACTTAATGCAGACCGGTTTCATCAAAATTTCGCCAAATTCTTTAATACCTTATCCTTGCCAGAATATTTTTCTATGCTTATTAAACTATTAAATATAGACCAATTTTACTCTTTGTAACAAATTTTACATATTTAACTCCACTGGCAATTCACTGTAGCTTCTCGAATAATTTTTTCCTATTTTCTTAAATTTTATTTTCATTTCATGGAAGTTCTTATAAAAGGTAAATGGAATAAGGTTTCTATTATACTTACATTTATATGATATTTTAATATATGAAGTGATTTTTGATGTAAGAGTTATATGAGGGAGACATGATATTATGAGTAGAGCCTTGTTAAATAAATTTCAAATATACCAAATACAACCAAAATTTTTTTGAAATTTATGTACCCTAAAATTTTTATTAAGTAATGTATCTGTGTATGACCTCCAATTACTTGAGAACCTTTTTAAAATTTAGCTTGTGGTTTAGAATAATACAAGATTTATTTCTACCCAAATAAACTTAATCCTGTTTATATATCTGAAATTTTATGCGTCCTTCCGGAGAAAGTTTTTATCGGAAATTCTTTGATTTAATTCCGTTTTATTTTCATATATCAGTTTAATCAATTTTAATTTACCCTCTTTAATATATATTACATAGAATATTTTTCATTTATTGCGAACAGCTTATATTTATGATCTTAGTTTTATTTAATGTGAGCAAATTTCAGTGCATGTTTTAAAGATTGAGTGTCAATCTTCATAAAATACATATACAAAACTTAACAGTAAAGAAAAATATGCAAAAAAATATATATTTTCTTAAATTTCTTGTCTTTATACTTCACATTTAATATAAACCATTAGCTTAGTCTATGAATATGTGCGACATAAAATGTCTCTTTTTTTGAGTCTTAACTATTAAATTTACTTAAAGCGATCATTTATAACATTTCGAAATTAATCATGTTTCATTTGAGCAAGATGCATATAAGTTTAATGATTTCTTGTGAAGTAAATATTTACTACTTTTATAAGGCATTAAATCAATTTGTCAAAATGTCAGACAAAAAGTAAATCCTATACAGTCAATAAGTATAGGGGTAAGGTACTGCACACAACACTTCTTATCGTTCACCACTACAAGTGGTGATGAGAATATGTTAACTTTGTCATTCCATCTGTAACGCCATGAAAGATTTATTTGGAACTCCATAAAATATACATACTCTTACATTAAATAAAAATTGGATTCGATTTAGTTATACCCGTGTGTTGGAAGCATTCTTACATTAGCCGTTTCTAACGAAATTTGCCCCTGGTGTTTGTAATAGTCCTCTTTAGTTTGCTAATTTAAATCAGCAATATCGGTTTAATAGCAAAAAAAACTCTCCAAAACAAGTAAAGCTTTTCAAAAAAAAGTAAAAATGTTTACGTAGTCGGGCTTGGCCGACTATAACTGCTACGAAATATTTATGAATGATCCTCGTATAATTTACTTTTAATATTCATACCTATGTGTGCAATAGATTATTGTACTAATATTTATGTTTAATTTATAAGTGTTAAAAGGGTTTTTTCTCTGACGAATTATATAAGAGTTTAAAAAAATATGAACCGATCTTCATATAACTTTGCGTAATTATACATTGCTAATAAGTAGAATTTCTTTATATAAGCGAGTTTTTGGATTTATAATTTAAATTATAAATTAAATTATATAAACTAATTTTACTGAATTCTTTACTTTTTTCTAACTGACATAATTAAGGTATATTGAATTTTTAGCTCCCATATAACCTCCCTCCCGGAATAGGTCTACAAAACTTTAAAAATTGTCTAACTTCACGCATATCGCTCCATATTTTTATATAGCTCATATATAAAGCGCCTCTTCCCATAAAAAGGGCTTTGGCTTCTAAAATTTTTAACAAATAACCAATTTTATTGAATCATTTTTCTAAATGTACTTAACTAATTTGGAGAACTTCGGTTCATATTTCTCTGAAGCTGTTATATACGACAATTTTCGGAAAATGGGTTTAGGCTTATAAAACTTATAAATATTCCCTTATTTTATTCAAGTTCGGTACAATTTTTATCCTAACTGACATTAACACATATTTGCTAATCTAATGTGCATCAGCCTACATTTTGATTTAGCTTTCATATAGAACATTTTCCCATTTATCACTTATTAAACTTTTGTAAATAGACCAAGTTAAATGAAATTCGGCACAATTATTTTAGCAATTGCTTCAAATATATGTTGATAGTTTGACAGATATCGATTCGTATTTGGTTTTGAGTTACCATATGAGTCCATTACCCGGAAAACTTGTTCAAGCTAATAAAATTATTTAATATAGAATTATTTTATTTAATTTGAATACAATTACCGTTTAAACTATTTGAGAAATATGTATCAAATTTAATAATTGTTGGCCCATATTCATTTATAACTCTAATTTTGTACCCATTTCAGGAACAGGATTTTAGGTTTTACAGGTTCTTACAAATAAAACGATTCCAGTTATATATTTGTCTTCAATAGCTGTAACTTATTTCAAGCTCCTTATATAGGATATTCTTATTTAAATTAATTTTTTATAAAGTTGTTCAATAAATACTTTTTCGTGGTACTTATATTTGCAGATAATTTTTTCTTTTTACCACATTTCATTATATTTACATATAGATCTGTTCCGAAATCAATTTTTAAATTCGTGCATATATTTACACTCATGTAAGTGATAGAGGGTATTTAAGATTCGGCACAGCTGAATATAGCGTTCTTACTTGTTTTTTTATATTTTTAACATTCCTGAATCTTCTTCGACTTTTTATATTTAAATCCTCAATGGGTTGATTTTTATACCCAGTAGTGAGAAGCTTGTTCTTCTTCAAATAGAATTCTTTTATGCTTCAAATTTTCTCGCTTTTCGGCTATAATGTGACCCTTGTTTCGAATATGGAGGCGAAGATTGTAAAGTCAGCAAATGCACAGATTAATATACTTAAATTAATTTTTTATATTAATGATGTTATAACCATAAGTTTTGAGAACAGAATTTGCCACAGAAAAACAATAACATAAGTGGCGAAAGGGATACTTTTACTTTGTCATTTCGTGTATAACGCTATGGAGGAATCATCTCAGACTACATAATATATATATATATATATATATATATATATATATATATATATATATATATATATATATATATATATATATATATATATATATATATATATATATATATATATATATAATATATATATATATATATATCACAAATCTGATTCGACTTAGCTATGTTCCTTTATCTGTCCGTATGTCCTTTTGTTTGCCCGTGTGTTATTGGCACGCTAACATCCACATTAACTGGCTTGAGTATTTCTTATTGTAATAGGAAGTTTTTTATATAAAATTATCAAAATCTGTTCAGTACATTAAAGGATATAGGTTGATATTTGAAGTTACCTCTAGGGTTAAGTAAAGAACTTAAATTATTATAAATCATCAAGTTAGAATGGCATTTTTCCATAATATGAATATATATGTAATTAATTATTACTCCCAAATTTACCAAAATCGGTTTACTTATGATTAAAAGAAACTTTTATATTTTTTATATGTTCGTAAGTGAATTTATGAGTGTGTATATACGAAACCTGATGTTTTATTTCACACACATAAATAATGAAGATTCGATATTGTCGAAATTGAATTTTTTCTCTTTTATATAAAATGAAATTTATAATTATAAAGAAATTATTAATTTTGGTTTTTTATTATATAACTGATAACTCACTTGATTAAAAGTAACAAATCATAATTGCTAATAATGTTTTTTCGATAAATTATAATTACACTTAAAAAATTACAATGATCTTCAAAAATCCTTTGTAAATATTAACTGAATTGTAGTAGTTGGTATGAAAGTTCTGTCAAAATATCCCAGATGTAATAAAATTATCAAATGACCTCCATTCTTCAAAAAAAAAAAGAAGAAAAACTATTACTTATTTTGTCATCACTTTATTTCGCACCATAAATATAGTACATTTCACTCTTAATAAAATTGTATGAAGAAAAAGCAAGTAAAACATTTGTGAGAAAAATTCTAAAGAAATTTTTATATAAAAGTAACAAAAAAATTTATTTTCTTGTTCTCTTTTCATAATAAAATTTTTCCTTACTCATCAATGCTTTTGTATCTGATAATAATGTGAGTTGATGAAAAGGACAAACTATCAAAAAAAGGTGAATTGAACAAAATGAAGTTAATGGAAAAATGAGTCAATTATATACAACCGAAAAGCAATAAGATATAAAACTCAAATCTTGTCACCTCAATTAGGTTTCCTTGATATTATGAGATTGACATGGTTTAAGGTAACTGGAAGAAAGGAAAAAAAGAATAATAGTTGAAAGTAATAAATAATAAGAAAATAGAAAATCTTTATAAAAAATAATTTAAAATTTAATGTGAAAATATAACGTTTAAAGGTCAAAATATAAAAATTAATTAATAAATTGATATAATTAAATAATCAAATTTTAAACCGCAATTGATTATTGAATTCTTGTGGAACAGAAACAAGTAAATGGTGCGTATGATTGATATGTGGTTAACGAATTTAATTATATTTGTCTAAAAATTCAATAAAAATTTAATTCTCCATTAAATAAAATATTTAAAAAAAAAATAATTTTCAAATGTTCAACAATAAATATTATTTTTCATTAGAAATCAAATTTTTCTCTAAAGATTTAGTTTTCCACATAATGAATGTTTTACTTAATGTTCTATTGAGCACTTAAAATGTAACTTTCACAAAAATTTAAATTTTTACTAAAAAATTAATTTTCATTAAAAATTTGATTCTTCAATAAAATCCGTTTTTTTACTACAAATTTACGTTTTCACTAAGAAGAAAATATTTTACTACGAATTCACTTTTTTTTAAAATTGTTATTATTATTTTTTTTAATTCAAATTTTTACTAAAAATAACTTTTTTTTACAAAAATTCAAATATTCACAATAAAAACTGTAAGTATAGGTATTCAGTATGTTAAGTAAGTTCACTCACGTATTTAGATATAATAATACTATTAAGAGCAAATATCGAATTTGATAAATAATTTAGCTAAGATTACTGAATAGTGAATTTTTTCTAATTTCAAACTTAGAGGTCATTGTGGACGAGAACAGGGAAATGACAGCTTTCGTACAAAACTTACAATAATCGTATCGTATTTAATGAAAGACGACGGTAAAAATATAGGAACTTATTTAATTTATTTGAAAAGGAAAAATTTAGGTCTCCAAGGTGCGAGAAGAGTAATATTCATCCTGAACTTAACCAAAATCATTATCTAAATTAACTCAATTTATCTGTTCCTTACACAGAAAATAACCAGTTTACTTATTTCTCTCTTTTATTGCAAATTTCCAATAATACATTATTTATCCTTTTGGGTAAAATTTTGTAATTCATTAATAGTTTTATCGAACAGAGAAAGTTTTATGAGTTTCAAAAAAATAAATAAAAATCATCCACAAGTTAATCAATAGAAAACCAAAAGTTAAATTGTTTTATATTGAATGTCAGTATCAATAGCAGAGTGTGGAAAAACTCGGAGCAAAATCTTTATTTTTTACTTTTTTAAAGTCACACAACGAGGATTTTTTTTTAACTCGCACTAAAAGAAAAAAAAAACAATTAAAAAGTGCTTGTTCATACACAAGCACACAAACAAATTTCTTGCCAGAAGAAAACTTACTGTTGTTGTTTTAAATTACAAAATGCAATAACAATAAGCAAAATGTTATAGTCCGCAAAACCGACTATGTAACACCCTTCACCGCATTGTTGGCTGTAATTATCTGATATATATATTATCATGATACTAACATTTATGTGACATTTACGCGTTTTAAAGGAAATTTTCTGGAGATTTATATGGGAATTATATGATATTATGGACCGACCCTCATTTAATGTCATATTTATCTTGATTTGATTTAATTATTGGTAGTTTTATTTTTTTGCCCGTTACATACATCTACATAAACTCATAAAACCCCACCATGTATGGTGGTAAAAAATAAAAACACATAACAGTAAACTCACCTCAAAATGTGTGTGCGTTTGAATATTCATAAAAAGGTTGTAAACATACAAACATCACCTTAAACAATTTGTGCGATTTATTCATTTTTAAACACCTTTTTCGATTTCTCCCTTTTTATTTTTATCGTTCTTTAGAATTAAACTCTTTTCGAAGAGCGATCAAACTCTTTGAAAGATCCAATCTTATGAAGAATAAAAAGAGTTGAAACCCGTACCTGGATCAGTAGACCTTTAATCAATTGAATCTATTCAATGAGCGCAAATGCTTCAAAAACAAACAAGTCGAATAGTCTATTAAAAAAATAAACTCTTATTTACAGATATTTACACTGAAAAGCACAGTATGAAAAGATTAATGTATTTTGTTTGTTTTTTTTTATTATTTTACACTCTTGTTTAAATATACAAAATTTAAAAAAAAAAAAAAAAAAATCGAAACATTTTTTATTTGTTAATGGTTTTAAGCCAAAAGTTAACAGATACAAATGTCAAATAAATTAAATAGCAGACACCATTTCGATATAAAAATTTTATATATTTCACTTTCTATTCGTTAGTTTTTTTTTTCATAAAAAAGCAACAGTTGATTTTTTTCTAAAATGCTGGTTGTAGAAAATTATATAGTCACGGTTTAGTAATTGAAGATGGGCTAAGATTCTCTTTTCTACATTTAGTTTATCCACTAGAAATGTGATTTATTTTATAAAAGTTAAAAAATAAGAAATTTAAATTTTCCCAAAAGGGACATCACAAAAGACAAATCTTTAGAAGTTTTGCCCTTATTTACATGACAGTTTCTTTTTCTTATTTTTTGCTTGTTAAACATCTTTTTATTTTCCAAACCTAAAGTTCGGTCATGAATAAATTTCTTTGATAAATTTACTTTTTTCTTGTAGTAATATGATTTCCTTATCTTCCTGTTAATACAAACATACAAATATATGTATATATTTACTAGCATTTGTAATAATACTAACGGTCTTCTGAGATTCCATTTAAATAATAATTTATTTTAATAGTTGTTTAATAAAGTAAATATTAATTTTTATGCTAGAGGTGATATTTTTATTAACATTTTTTACTAACAGTAAAGTTTATAGCAGTGAGATTGAAAAATTATTAACATATATATTTGTTAAATACAGGAAACCACTAAATCTTGGCTTTGGCTCCGAGCAGTTTTGAGGATTTTTCTCTTTTGGTACAAAAAGGAAGGAGTTAGGCCAAAATAAGTTGAGAGATAATGAAATCTTCATTTCTGTAAACATTCAGAATTTTCGGTAAACATTCTTTGATACAAATTTCGTTATTTTTAGAGCCCAATGTAACAAATGACTGGTTTTTGATTGCTTTTGGGTCCCAAACTTTTCTTCAACATTCGAACACCAGAAACATTAAATGTTGGCAAGGAAGATGCGACACATCTGCCAGAACATACGCTTCGTCTTTTATAATGCAACAAAAAAATTTTTTTTGGACTTCAATTTCCGCGCTCTACTTTTGGCCTGTAAATTTTTAGTAGCGTTCATGCCAGAAACTCTTTGAGTCTTGTATATTTTTAAGTACCAAACAGTCAAAGCACAGAGCTCACCAGACTGCTCTTCCAATGGTTGCTGGAAGCTAATTTGCTTAAAATTATACAGAATAACCGCCAAGTTTAACTTAATTTAACAAAAAACAAATAATATTTGGGTTTAAAGTTGTGGATTACATCTGTACCGATTTGGTAAATTTATAACCTTCATCACCACAACTGGTGAAGGGTGTTCGTAACACCAAGATGGAATCATCAAGGTCTTCATAAAGTATATATATTAATAATATAAATTTCTTTAAGTATAATATGAATATGAAACCGCTTTTCATTACGCCCTTTTGAGGAACTGGGTTTTAGGGTAATGAAATGTAAAATTAATTCTGATAGAACATCTTACACTTATGCTAATGTTTCCATTAAGTAAGTAGTGGAGTATATTTAAGATTCGTCACAGCTGAATAAGACAATTTTCCTTTTGTGTAAGGTAAAGTGATTTGTCACCAAACTCTCAAGCATTTAATATATTTCCACATTATTGGATATTGGAGTTTTGGGTTTTGAGTCATCATCCAGTTATTTTTGAAAAATTCACTGAAATAAATTTAACGAAATCATTAAATATACTTACAATAATTTTGAATTCTGTGTACATGATTCTATTTAATATTCCAAGAAAATTTCTTAAATTTAATACTTTTTCAAAAATTGAATAATTTATTATTAAAGAACATATTTGATCAAATATTAAATAATCTTCTTAAACTTAACATATTTTAAGTCGATTACATGTTCAATATATTTTATTTACTTCTACGCGAATTACATAAATTACACATATTACACATAAGAGCAACTACAAAAACATATAAGACGGATAAAAACAAATTCAATTTCCGTTACTAATAAAAGCGGAAATAAAACTAGATATATTAAGGATTTCTTTAAAGGATTTTTATTTTATTCCTTTTTTGGCAATGAATATAAAAATCATTTTGATATGAACAAGATTTAAGTAATTGATTAAATTATGAAGGGGAATTTTCAGTGGTAAAAGTTCTTTGTGAAAAATTCATGAACTTGAAATAACACTTTGTTATGAGTCAGAAAATTATTTAATGCTTTTAAAGAAAACAATATTAACTTACAGCCTTGCAAAGCCTTTAAACTTGAAATGCATATGAAATCATAAATGTCTATTTACATATATTTTAACTTACAAGTTTTTATACCCTCAACAACCACAAGTGGTGACAAAGGTATATTATGTTTTTCATTGCGTATGTGACAGTAAGAAGGAATCATCTAAGGTCCCATAATGTATATATATATTTTCGGCCATCAAAAATTTGAGTCGATTTAGCTATGTCTGTCCGTCTGTTCCTCTTTCTGTCTGGCACTCTCACATCCACATTAATTGATAGAGCTAAATCAAATTTGGACTGAGTATTTGCTATTGACCTAAAAAGATGTAAACCGATACATTAGGCAGCCTCTAAATTCAAGAGAAGATCATACGTATAATTTTCAATTATAAATTTACAAATTGAAATTAAATTTTCGTAACATTTCAAAATCTGTTCAGTAAAAAAATGTTATAGTCAACAATATAAGTAATTATGTAGCTAATTAAGATAATTTATAAGCAAAAAATTATATAGATTGTATGCGATTGTGAGTATATATGTGAGTGCCTATGTACGTAAACTTTATGTATGAAACATAACGTATTTACTTCATACGCATTTCCGGAAGTGTTTAAAGATTCGACATAGACGAATATAGCACTCTTACTTGTTTATTTATTAAAATATTTAAACATATTAAACTTTTCAATTTATTATAACATTTATTCACAATTATATTTCATATTATAATATCTAATCTCACTAATCCTTACAATTAGTACAAATTTATATGAATTTATTTTTAGTTAAATACTTTAAATGTATAACAAAGTTAAATATTTTATCTGAGCTTTCCTAATCAGAAACCAAAAACATATTTATTTTATATGACTAACAAATTGTATAATATAATTTTCCCCCAAAATGCCAAATTACATTTGATGTTGCATTAAGACACACACATACAAATAATCATACACATATTTACATTGGCAAAATAATAATTACATACAACATGAAATGTAATTTATGTAAAGTCCTTAATTTGTTTTAGTTTCAAAAATTTGTTTCAAACTTTGTTGCATGTAAATATTTTACATTTAATTGATTAACATAAATTTTGAATATAATTCAATCATGTACATAGTTGTTATAAATATAAAATAATAATGTTTTACACATTTTGAATTTTACATGTAAAAATTATATAAAATGAATTAAATATATTTAAAACTTATACCCAAATTCAAAATTTCTAAACTCCGAATAGATTTATGGCACAGTGGCTGCAAAACAATTTTATAGTTATTCAATAAATTCAGCGGAATTCGAGTAAAATTTGGTTTGTCATTGTTTAAAGCGTTGAAACTAATAAAAAATATTAAAAAATGAATAAAGTCGCGCTTCACATATTTAAAATTAATATCTAATTAATAAAAAATGCAATAATGTATAATCGGTTAAGCCCGACTATCTTTTACACTACATCACATTGTCGGTTTAATGAACGACACTTGTATAATCCGATTTTCTAATTAATTCTCAAGAGGGCAGTACGTTATTGTGACACTAAAATTTGTGTTAAATTTTTGCATTTTAAAAAGATTTTTTGTTGTTAAAAGGCGACTACAAGAAATTATGAACCGACCCTCATATAACTTTGCGCATCGATTTTTGCTTATATTGATCTTAATTTTACCAACTATTTCTACAATATATACGTATTTGGGAGATTTTTGCCTTTAAAAGTGATACTTGGATTTGTATGATAGATATGAAAAATAATGGACCAACACTTGAATATTTTGGCACAGAGAGTAAAGTATTATAAGACTTGTCAAATTTCTTTTAAATTCATATGTATTAAGGTCTTTTATGATATCAAAACACCATTCTGGAAAGAACATTTGTATGGGAGGTAACTGAAATATTGGAGCGAACATAATTCATTTCAATAGGCTTCGTCCATAAGAAAAAATAAATTCTTTATGCATTCTTCGGTGGTGTAGGGTCTTTTAAGAACCTTTTAAACTTAATATGTTATCCCCGAAATGGGCATAAAAATTCCAAATATGGCCCGACTATTTTTATATTAGAAACATATTTTATAGAATAAAAAAATAATAATTGTACTCAATTAAAAAAAATAGTCTCATATTTAAGAATTTTATAACTTAAATTCCATTTCCCGGAAAAAGGCTTAAATGGGAGCCATTATCAGTAACATATATTTGAAACAATTGGCCAAAAAACAATTTCTATCAAATTGGTTAGGAATTTAATAATTTTAAAACGTAAAAGGTTTTTATGGAAGCTATTTACTGAAGAGAGTGAATTTTTTAACAAAAGTTTTCCCCGGATTGTTTTTTTTTTTTGGTATTTTGAAATAAAAAGTAAATTTGTAGTCCTACATTAAGGAAATACTTTTTCAATCAAATCATAAATAAAATTTTGGCGATTTTTTAAGAATCTTCATAACCGAGGTCAAAAAATTCGGAAATCCACTTCTCGACTTTAGAACTCATTAGAAATATGTCCTTCTCCAAGTCTATTTGAAAACGCCTCAAGAAAGCCTGCGCAAAAGTTCGTTAAAAATTAAAGTTACAAAATATTTTCAAAAAAAAAAAAAAAAAAAAAAACGTTTTAGGACAAAACAATAACTATTGTAACAACAATTTATAACGACTATTGTGGTTTAGGGTATTAGATAATCGGAGTTGACTAAATGCAATATTTTTACCTGTTTTAATTGAGTTTGTGCAATGAAAATGTTGTTTAATATATGTGATGAAGTTTAATAGTACCAATCCATATTCTGCTATAGCTTTAGTAGATTTATTCCATTAAAAGTTGACAGAATTTCCTTGGTAATGGCCATTCTTTTAAATTAAGAATATCGAAAAGTCGCCAATAAAGAAGTTTTTAGAAAATAAAGTCGCACACAAAAGTAATTTGCCGAAAAGTTGTAACAGGTTTATTTACCAAAAAATAACACTCGTTGAATAGTCATAAACTATGAATTTGTTCGGTTTCCCGTTTAATGTTTAAATGACCTTGAATATAAACCAACAATTTATTATTTTCTTATATTAAACACTTTTTCGTTCGTTTTTTCATCTATCATTTATGTAAAATTTAGTGATATGTTCTCTGTTAAGCCAAATTAATGAAAGTTCATGAAGTTGTCTTGCGAAAATGCAAATTATAAAAAAGTACACAAAAAGTTACACGTAGTTGGAAAATTCTCAATTTGCGACTAAAGTCGCACTAACGGCAACACTGGTCTTAGCTGATAAAACAAAAAATATTTTCTAATGAATTATAATCAAATATTTAAAGTTTGGTATATTCGATTCCTCACATTTTTTTTTTTTTGTAACGAAAGTGTTATATATTTTTTCCAAGAGGTAGAAATAAATTTCAGTAAAAGATATAATTTTAAAAAAGAGTTTTCTGAATTTTATAACCTTTTGTATAACCTGAGGTACCAGACATACTGTATATAAATTACAGGTCATTCAACTCTTCCTTATATTATATTTGTGTATGTATTTAAAATCTATTCTTTTTCCAAATCTCATAAAAACTATATATTATTCGCAAGAAAAAGACTTATATAATGTCAAGGAACATTTTTAGCGAAAAAATTAACGAACAGTAACATTTTGTTTTATTATATTCATTTTCATTTATTTTGTAAATTCAATTTAGTTTTCAATTTATTTTACATTTCCTTGGAAATTATTTTGAAAAAAATATTAAGAGGTAATTGCAACACATAAGGAAATGTTTACTTCTTACTGACAAAAAGCTTTTCAAATTTAAAATTGTTTCTTATATCTCCTGTTTCAGTTAATATATATATTTTTGTACTTATTACGATAATCTCTTCATGTCGATTCTTGTAGAGAAAATCATGTATTTTTCATTATATTTATACATTTTTCTAAAACTCATTATCATTTTAAACACATTCCCATCATTTCCTGTTGACGCCTTCATCTCACAAACACACACAAATAAATGTAAGTAATATCATCCCACATTATTAACTATAAATCCCTTGTTTAGTACAAAAATAATCATATTCTTGTAAATTTTTGAAAACAAAAAAAAATCCATTTGAAAACATAAAAACTGAAAAGGTACATAAATAGCTGAACATTTTCATGATATTCTATCGTTGCACAGTGTTTCAAATGAAAAATGTCATTTCAATGAATTTTCACATTGTTTTAGAAGAAGTTTAGGTGAGTTTAAGCTTAAGACCTTATGGAAGTTACGAGGTTTGTTCCACAGTGTCACAAAATTATTCACTTGGGATCATAAATAAATTTAAAATGATCTATATCCTTCACACCGGAACCAATATTAAATATTATTATTTAAGTTAAATCGGACTAGTCGTTCGGAAGCTACAGATTTATTTCAATTTCACTTTCCATTTGAAACACTGTGCATTGTATTTTATATGATTAAATTTCATTTGACTCTGTTTGGCGGTGTTTCCCTGTCATTCTGAGCAGAAAGTCATCAAGATTCTTTGTGATGTGCAAAACAGTAACTTTCTCTTAAGGCAAAAATAATTTGTATTAAATATTTAATAATTTAAAGAACTCTTCTGTTGAGTTTCTTGAAAAAAATAATATTTTGTAATCAAATAAATTAAAGCTAAATAAAATTTCATATATGAAGTTACATTGGCATCCTGCCTGGTTTCATATGAGAATGAAGATATTAACTGTAAATATGATTAACACATATAAGCAAATAAAATGGAGATGGTTTGCTCTAGCTCCCATATAACGCCCTTCTCGGATAACGGGTTTGAGCTGATAAAACTATTACATAAATAAAAATTTTTAAACCATCTTTTATATAAGAATCTTGTTGGAATATCAGCGGTCATATTTCACTTTATAATTCCACTTACCGGAATAAAATATATACCAATTCTATCGAGAATCAGATTAATAGATAATTATCTTTAATTTAGCATTCTTACTTGTTTCATTTGAAATAATTCTGTAACTTTTTAAACGTTAGAGATAACTTGATTAAGTTGTATATGTCTAGATCTGAAGTGTGCGCAAAAACAAGTTTATGACTTGAGGCCCCAGATGGCCAATTTAAAAAATTTAATTTTTTGTTAAGTTTCTAAATCAGAATCCTTGAATTATCATTAAATTATCATTAAAATTCATATGCGGAGTAAATATTATGGATATTATTTTCTGATCATTAAAATTTAAAATCTGAAATATGATTTATAAGGATGGGAATTTTGGACATTTCTGCACAGAAAAACGGGTAGTAATATTATAAGTAGAAAAAAATTCAAATTCTTTGTATCATTTCAGAAGCAACTCAGCTCTAATTGATTGAAATTATGTGCCAAAATTTGCTCTATAACAAATGGACTATGATCAACATCCGATTTTATTATAATCGGTTCATGTATTTAACGTGAGAATCTTTTAAACAGACAGTTAGATAGAAAATAGGACAGATATAGATAAATCGGTTCAGATGGGGATGTATGCGGAACAAATATATCTCTCTTGCGGGTCAAGCCGAATTGTCAGTATTCTCCACCACAAATTCATGTGACATAAATTCATTATGTCTCGTACATACACAGTGTAATACTCATATATACACTCACAAACACATACAATTCTTGAATTTTTTTTTTTTAATATAACAGAAGAATACCTAATGATTTATAAAATTATTCATATATTTGGCTATAACTTTCTTTATACTCAGCCAATGTTGATAATGATAATTTTTGGAATGATAATGATATATGTAATAATACAATCATTCTAACCTTTCGACTTATAATTGAAATTTTCCCAAAGTTTTTCGCTTGAACTGAAAGGTTGCCTTAGATATCGGTCTATATATTTTAGTATACTGCATCGATTTTGCTGAATACTTTTAAAGACATAAATATTCAGAGCAAATTTCGTGGAGCTCAGTTATTTACTGTGAATGTTAATTAGGTATTATGATTTGAGTTTATATGAAAGAATGTATAAGAGATTCTGACCCTTTGAAGTGATTTTCCGAAGTCAGAGTTCTATAAAAGTCCATCTTCTTAAAGTAAGTACCTTGATTTATATGAAAATGTTAAATGAGACACTTTAGTTGGACTGATACAGGAATTTTTTCTGACATATTTATGTGCTCTATAAACTTAAAACCAGATTCCGTGAGGACATTTTTACGCAACCTACTATAAAATATGGACCGACTTATTTTAGGAGGCTTCGTTCTTGACCCAGTCTTCATATTTTTCACCTGTTGTGTGTTCATAACGTTGAATTTATGTCTTGATTCTAAGCCGATCTGTATACGTTACATTTTCGCTAAACTTTAAACTTCAGCATAAATGTGTAGTACGCCAATCACTTTTATGAGTTTTAACTTTAAAAATATATCAGTGAAAATTTGAAGCAAAATAAAATGAAAACGCGATAAAAAAGTAAATTGCATTACTTTCGCTAATTAAATCCAAAACCGTATTTTTACAGAAAATTTCTGCAAAAAATTCATTTGTAAACTAAATGAATTCACCACATAATTAATTTTTTTGTTTAATTTCCTTATTGAGATAAACTTCATTATTTTTAAATAAAACAGAAAAAATGTATTAAAATTAATCGAATTAATTAAAAGTTTAATGTTGGTTAATGCAACAATTATATTGGATTATAAGAGTTGAGCTGAATTTCACCTTCATTTGGTTTCATTAATAAAATTAAAGTATAACATTAAAGTATATATTGACATATTGATGTACATAAATCATTTAAATGATTTAAATAAATGTCACAAAAGTAATTATTTGTTTTTCATGTGATAAAATAAAAAAGTAAAAACATATTTTGACGTATGAGTAATATATAATTTAAGATTATGACGTAGTTAATCATACGTCGTGGTGTAACTCCACGTTTCCAAAACTTTAAAAATTTGTGATGAGGTTTTCGCAGAAATTTAAATTCTTCACAAGAGATTATTATTTTACTAAAAAATTCCTTTCTTTAATCCAAAAAAAATTATACCAAATCTACGGAGAGAAATTATGTTCCTACCTAACTTTAAGTATAACATTCGATTCAGAATTACTTTCTGAGTCAACTTAACGATGTCTATCCGGCTGGCTATTCATGTAAACGTTGTAAAGGGTCTACAGTTCTCGAAATATCTCGATGAAATTTGGCATATATTATTATTTTGGACAAGGATATTGAAATCAATCATGTTCGGTTCAATATTTCAGGTATCTCCAACACAAATTTTCCTCCCGAAATAGGGTTTTAAGACCATTAAGGTCCTAAATATAAAGCCATTTAAACTTACCACAAGTTGGTCCCATTATATTCTAAACCTCTTCCAAATATCAACTCTAAGGGCATAAATCTCACATATACGATGTGTAGAATTATACTAGGGTCGGTTCATAATTTCTTGTAGCTCCCATGTAATCCACCTGAAAAAAATTATATTTAAACTTATAAATTTAACACAACTGTCAATATACTGCACACTTAAGAATGGATCAGAAATTCAAATTATAAGAGGGTACTTCGTCAATTTTTCATAACTTCCATTTTTAACCTACAACGTCGTGTATAATATTAGATAGTCGGGCTTGACCGACTATACATTCCTACTTTTTCGCTTAAAGTTAAATTTTTCGCTAAAAATTTAATTTTTTGCAAAAATTAAATTTTTCACTAAAAAATTAAATTTTTCACTAAAAAATTAAATTTTTCACTAAAAAATTAAATTTTTCACTAAAAAATAAATATATTTATAAACATATACTTATGTTTAGAATTTTTCGAACTTATTATTCATAGTCCTGACCCAGATTTGAGATAGTTGGGCTATTAAAACTATGAGCTAGCCTAATGCAAACTGTTATTTAACCATAAAATATGAAATAGTAAAGATGAACTTAAGAAGTATTCTTTAATGCTAATTAAATTTTGAATAAATGATAAATATGAAAATGTTTGACAAAAAGTATTTCACACAATATTTTTTACATTTTACCACTAACAAAACTTTTTCTTTAATATTCAAACTAAATGTTACAAAAACTTTCAGATTTATAAATAAACTTTTACTTTTACAAGCTTAATTAAAATGTTTTAAATGACGTATTTGTTTGTATTTGTAATATTAAATTTTTTACAGAAAACTCTTGTTTAAAAGGGATTTTTCTATTTTAATTTATTTCTTGTGTTGACTAAAAAAACCACTTTTTTACACTCAAACCTCTCACTGGTCTTATATTTGTAGGCGTTAATTAAAACCAAAAGGTAAACAAACTTAAATATTTATTTTAGTAAACATGTGCTTATTTGAATTTAATCGTTATATTTTATATTTTTAAGATGAAAATAAAACATTTTGTTATTTTCCTTTTTGGTAAAAGAAAAATGCCAAAAGGTATAGACGTCCTTCATAAATGGGTTAAAGAAAAATGTAAATTAAAGATATTAAATAAACAAGATAAATGGTTTGAAAAGAAGTTAAATATTTTAGAAATTAAATTTAGGACATTAAATATTAAATTTCTTAGCCACTTAAATTAGGAAAAAGAACTATTTAACTTAGTTTTAAAATTTATTTTATTTAGTAGAAAAAATTTGTTTTCATTATGTTTAACATAAATTTGTTTTAATTTCCTTCAAATAAATTAATAAATCTTTAAATAGATCTTATATCAGTAGGAATGATATATGCTGAATCCTCAATACCCTCCACCACAAATGCGTATTGTTGTTTGAATGCCAACCGTAAAGTCTGCAAAGGATATAGTTCCCACGAGAACAACAACAAATGTAGTAAACTAAATACGTTTTGTTTTGTACATATAACGACTGAGAGATAAATTTCAACCCAAGTAAATTTGATTTTTTTCTTGATCAAGTTACCTTTTTTAAACATGTCAATTTTTATGTGAAATGTCAAATAAATAAATAAATAAATAAATAAATAAATAAATAAATAAATAAAAAAAATAAATAAATATATTTTTAATCTTATTAAAATGAGTGACCAGAAAAAGTGCGTATGGAAATAATTAAATATTTTCAACAAAACCCATCTTGGTTTTTTTAAAAAGTCGACCCATTATTCAAAAATTCAAAATATTATAATAAAATAATAATATTAAAAAATTTATTAAAGGATACCAGGAAAATGTATCTGCTGATAGAAAACCTTGTTGAGGTAGAAAATATGTTTAGCATAATATTTCTAAAGCCTAAAATAGATATGATACGCATGATGACCTTAATAGGTATCATCATGCTTTGGCATATTTTCCCAATTTCCTGGACTAAATATTTATGCTGCTCATGCTCAGGGGAGATAAAAGTTCCTTGTATGAAATCAAAATGCAGTTAATGAAAATAAAAGCCTAAAACTGCATATAACTATAAATGTTAACAAAAATGGTTGCTTCCATCCATAAAAGCCACATGGTTCAAATTGCCTGTAACTAAGGTCAGATTTTGGGCTACTGTTAAAATATAATTGAAGAGCACAAAGAGGTGTCCAAAATTATAGTAGATTATATATGGAAATCGATTACATGTTCGAGCAAAGTTTCAGAAATTACTAAACATGTTAATGGAAGGGATTCCGTAAAAGGTTAAAAATTTTACCAATAGTGATTAAAATTGTAAAATTATTATTTTTTGTGTAAATTGCAAAGATAAAGTAAAAAATTTAAAATGTAAGTTTAATAGTTTCGTTTTTATTAACAAATAAGTATGTTAAGAATTTTATACACTCAAGTAAATAAGTTTTATATTTGACTATAACTACTAAACGGATTTGAAAACACATTTTTCTATTAACAACACATTTTCTATTTACAAATCAATTATTGCCTTCCTCAACTAATGTTACCAATTTGTTAAGAAAATAAATTATTTTTATAAAATGTTTGACACCTACAATTGTTCAACAAGTATTTACTTACATAAACAACTTTATTTATTCGCTTCTTAAATCATTACCCCAGACAATAAATATTTTAACATAAAGACACGTATATTTTGAAAAAAATCTTAATTTCTTTTAAGTTAAACAAACACGAAAACACCTTCAGTGTGTTTATTCTTAGATAAATCTATCACGAATGTAAACGCCTACACACGTAAAATGAGTAAGTAACAAGTCATATCAAAATGTAAACATTATTAAACAAATAAGTATTAAGACGCATACAAATACAATAGGCAGACTTCTTTCACACATACCTACGCATGAAGGCAGATAATATTGAAGGATAATATAAAAACACGTACAAATGTGTATTCAATAGCACCCTCAACTTCCAAGTATTCCATTCTGTAAACAGTCTTTTATTAGGAAGTGATAAAAGTGAGAGTGAGAAAAAGGAAAATTTCACTTTTTCTTTGTAACCAAAAGTTTTCGAAATTCGAGAAGTAGCAATTATATACTTCGAATCTGTTTATTTAAATTATAAGCTATTTGATGTCAAAAGATCACTTTTAATAGAAATAATTATATCTTAAGTAAATTCCGAAACATATGACGTAGAGGCGGTCAAAAAGGTGTCAAATTTTCGTATTCTTATTTATATATGAATTTTAAAACAAATCGGTTCTGAAAAACAAGTTGAAAATATTGGATTGGAAAACTAATTTTTCGTTTTATAAGATTAAACCCCTTTTCCGGGAAAATGCCAATAATATAAATATTATCGAGAAGGGTTATTATATGGAAGCTGTACGCATACAATAATCACATAAATACACTTAAAAAAATAATAGTTCAAAAACTATGTATATTTTGTATAATTACAAAACAAATAATCCATATTTACATGTAAAACTGATCGTAATTCAACTTGGTTTTTTTGGTATGATGATATAAAAGATTTGAATTATGTCTCCGATATCTGTCTACAACTATTTTTCTACTGGAGCCATGAAACTTCTTAGAGCAATAACAAACTAACTGGTAAAATTTTATTGAATTCCTTCTCGAGTTACACACAGAGACATATACCTTCTTTAATTAAATTAATTCTCGAAACTTCCACATAGAAATTTCTCTTAATTTATAAAAATTAATTTGCCAGGAAAATTCTCGTGGAGAAATCCTAAGTTGTAACGAAAAATTTTCAAACCGACCTAAGAAGAAAAGTAAAATGATATATATGTAACAAATTTAAGGACCCTCCAATATAATTATGTTCGCTGCAGAAAACTATTTGTATTTATAAAACTATGTGTACTTCTGGATGTGTTAGAGTATAAATATATGATGTAGTGCATGTTACCATACGCATGTGTGGTCAGCTCTAAGCTGTTATTTTAGTTTTAAATAACAATCTAAAGGATACTATAGTTTGCAATCGGATCTTAATTGTGATCATAAGTAAATTTCCAATAGACAGACAAATGGATATAGTATGATGATTCCATATTGATAATTTATAACGTCATGTTTCAACTCTTGTGGTAATGGAAGCATAAAAATAATTGTTAATTAACTACGCCGAACTTCCACCAATTGTATTGTCATGTTTTTAATTAAGAACACTATTTCTGAATCGAATTAGCTGTGTGCGCTTGTCTGTCAATCCGTGTTCATCTGTTGAAAATAATATAATAGATAACAATTAAGAATACCCTACACTGCAATGTTGGTTGTAAATGGTAATTAAGAAATATTAATGAACGACCCTCGTAGAATTACAGTACATTATTGTGAAACTATGGGTTCTTAAATGAACTTCTTTGAGGAGCTACATGAAATTATCCTCGTATAATTTCGATCATCACCTTAGATTATATTAATAAGACCACTTATTATTACAACACCAACATATATATGAGACTTATGCACTGCAAAGTGTAATATTGAAGAGAGCTTTTACGGGACCTATGAGAAGTAATGGAGCGACCCTCGTTTAAGGTTATTATAAACTTATTTTTATTGAATTTTGCTTTGTGTTTAGGACTTTTATGATTTAAAACCCCATTCCGAGAGGACCTAAATAGGTTAAAATATGACAGATCTAGTCGCTGAGATTAAAAATAGCACATTCCAAATTTAAAAAGATTTCTCAAAAGTAAAGAGGAGTGTTCACAATATTTACAGAGAGACTCAAAATGTGTTTCTGATTAAACAGTTTTATACTGTTTTTCTACCTGTCACAATCATTGCCATTAGGTGTAGGGTATAATGACTGGAAAAGACATTCCCTATACAAATGAAAAATTAAATATTCCTAAAATCTGAAAGCTTATAACTATTTTTCTTGCGGATAATTCCTGTTTACCACAGAAAAACTATTTATTTTAAAAACCAAACTTTTCTACATGTTTTAAAATATGAATATTAAGCAGAAATCACATCACCAATTCATAAAATTATGTTTGAAATTTTATTGTAGCAGATTATTTCAAATACGTATACTGAGTTTTTTTTTCTAATTTTATTGCATTTTTACTTTATTATTACATGTATTGATTTCAAATAGTTTGTTCAATAAATATTAATGTTATTGCAATTTCAACTTTAATATTATTTTCATACTTTTTCCAAATGTGTACACAATTTTATTAGTTGTGGAAGCCATTTTTATTACAGAATACTCATGATCATCATAAAAACAAAATCGTTAGTTTTAATGTAAAAATATTAAATATTAAATTTTATTACTAAAATGTAACTCAAAATATTTTTATTTCCAGATAATTTTTAATTTTTTTCCACATATGATATACAACTTACAACTACTAAAAATTTAATAATATAAGCAATTCAAATTACATAAGAAAATATCTTATAGGAACTTGTCTTTTGATTTCCTTTGAGAGAAATTGTAATGTAGTTTTACAAAAAAATAGAAAAAAACAAGTAAAAATGTTTTAGTCGGTCAAGCTCCACTATATAATACTCTACACCACCACGTTGGTTATAAATTGAGGTTATTGAAAATTTGTGAACGACCCTCGTATAATATTTTTTTGATTTATTCTTAAATGTGCAATTTAATAATGAGAAACTAATATAAAAGTTGTGGTGGTATATATGGAGGATAAAAGCCATTTTGGATCGACCCTCGTATAACTTTGCTTATCGATTTTTGCTTATATTTATTTCAATTTGACCAAGTTTTATAACAATACCAAAAAAATATGTGAAATTTTTTCCTTCAAAGTGACATTTGGAAGGGAGAATGTATGGGCCCTATGCGAAATAGGTCCCATACACCATCAACGGTGTTGTAGGGTATAAAAAGAAAAACAATTAAGAATATTCGGCTTTGCCGAATACCCACCACTGAATGTCTGAATTTCGATGAAATTGGTCTATATACAAAAACCTACTAAGACTAAAACAATACTCCAGGAATGGGTATTATAAGGAAGGAATAGAGCGATATTTGTGCCCATTTTCAATAGCGTTGTGTCATGTTCTTGTATGTTTAAAGTTTTTTTTTCGGAAACGAGAAATTATCAAAATACTTGAATTATAATTGCTATTAAGGAAAAGGGCTTTTAAGGAAGATAATCAAATAATGGTCCCAGCACAATCTTGTGTGTTTAAGTTTATTATTATATCAAAATAAATATAAATGTTAATGAATCATATATAACAATATGTTACAGATATATTCTTATTTATATCCAGTTACTTTTTGTTGAAAAAATTAGAAAAGATCTTCTTCGAAAGTTTGAGGTGGTATCAGATATCGGTCCAAAACTTTTTCATTATTGAACCGATATAGCTGGTTTAAAATGCGAAACCGTATAGGAAAATAACAAATACTCAAACCAAATTTTATATAATTCGGGCAGAAGGACATAGCTAACTCGACTTAGCTTTTACTATGATGGAAGAATATATATCTTATGGGGTCTAAGATGATTTCGGTGGTACACCTGAAATGACAAAGTTAGTATACCTACATCACCACTTGTGCTGGTGGAGGGTATAAAAAGAAGAAAAATAGAAAAATAAATTTCCTTCTGAAGTTTGTCAAACACATTTTATATCTTCAAAGTCAACAGAACATATTCAATTACTGAGACATTACAAAATTGTACTGAATTGATATCTTTTGAAAACAATTTCAATCATTCTAACCTTTTGGACATTCAATATGTACAATTGTGTCCTTAGAATAGGTTTACTTCAATTTACCTTTAATGACATTAAATATAGAAATTGTATATTTGCACTTTATGTATACTTTATGAGTTTGTTTTATTTGGGAATACGTACTTATGTTTGTAAGTTTGCTATAACATTTAGCATTAAACCTGTATTCAATTGCTTAATCCTTTATGACAGGCAACCGTAATCAAGTGTGGAAGTTTTAGAAAACAAATATTTAAGACCCAGTATTTGTAAAATCTTAACCTACAAAAAGCAGAGCCCTTATGTTCCATTAAATATTGTAGCATAAATGTGTTCACAGTTTCCATTTAACCTTACGGATGTAAATGAATATATCAAGTGTTTTGTAAATGACATGTGTAAACTCTTTTCCTTATTTGTATATGTTTCCTTATATATTTTGTTCTATTTTAAGTGTAAAATCAAAGGAGAGATAATAAAGAGTATAATTTTGAAGTTAAAGATCATTTAAATAATAAAGTTTTAAACAGATACGTTGAAAAAGCGTAAAAAGCTAAAATTAATGAGGAAATGTTGATCAAAATTTAGAGTAGATATAGTTTTTACATATAATGGACTAAAGCTGATCGAAATAAAATGAAATACTTGAAATATTTGAAAATCACGACTTTAATTTTAAATTTTTGAATAATATTTTTCCCTACAAAGTTTAATATTTAAAAAATCTATATTCCATAAATAAATTATTTCGGGCGATCTCTGCATTAGTTTAATGCATAGTTAGCCTATAAAGGAATTGACTTGATATGAAATTTGAATAATAAATTTCAACTTTTTAAAAATAACATCAATGTCTACTTATACCTATCAACCAGAAAAAGTGCGGACTGAAGTTATTAAATATTTTCAACAAAACCCAGCATGGACCTACAAATTTGATCAAGCATTCATAGGTCGTCGAATTGTTTCCAATGTTATTAAGCAGTACATAGAGAACTTGTCCGTTGATAGAAAACCTGGTACAGGAAGAAGGAATGGTACTTATGATGTTTCTAAAGCCAAAAAATTTAAAGCATCTTTAAAACATCATTAAGTTGACTCAGAAAGTGATTCTGAGTCAAATGATATCACTTATAAGTGGATTTTACACTATTATACAAAATGCATAATACCCATACCACAAACGATGGAGTAGGGTATAAATATATTAAAACATACATATTTGATTTAACATTTTAATTTTTTAAGTTTAATAGACTTCAATGTATATTGAAAAAATACTTTAAGTTTATCCTGTTATTCATTTTTGGCACCCTGTTGTTACTTAAGTGTTTCACTTTTAAACTTTTATACATGATTGCGTATTCGTACAATTCGCGTTACATTGACTGTTACTAGCATTTTCGCTGTTTGTTATTTTTGTAATCCTTTTTGTGCTGTTGTTACATCAACTTACTTGCAACATATTCAGTGTGAAAACGTGCTTAAAATTATAACAACAAAAATGTCGAACAAAAAATAAGTAAATAAATAAAAAGCTCTTACTGTGCCATATGAATATTTTCTTCACAAGTTTAGCTACACTGGTACATATTCCGATAAATGCTCATATTTTTTAATTTTTTTTAATTATATAAAAATTAAACAAGAAATATTTTAATTAAATTTTGTAGTTTAATTGGAATTTTTGATGGTATTTTCCTAAAAAAAATGCGCTTAGGTTTATCAGTCGCAATATAATTTTCGTAATGGTTGAATGATCTTCATGGTGAGTTACCTCCAAAATACGGTTAGGCATTGATTCATATTTTTTTTTCAAAAAGATCGGAATCAGTTTCCTTCCGAACTTGCCCAATTTTAGTTTTCGCTATCTCAAAGTCTTCATGATTTCGTTTTCGGTATTATTTAAATAAACTTTGCGGAAGCATTGGGTTTAAGTTTTAAGTTCGCTAAATCATGATTTCAACTGCTCAAAAGAGAGAAGAGCATTTTCCAGCAATTGGTTATAAATACTGCTATAACAAAAATAATAAAATTTGTTGTGAATTTTTAATATTACGTTACGACATCCGAATATTGTTCGATCTCAAATCGCGCCAAAACATAAGTTTGAGTCAGGATTATTCTTTACGTCAGAAACACTTTTTTCTTTTTTGAATTTTTATTTATTTCCGAAAGAATTTTATACGACTTTCTTTATGCTGTTTTTCGATCATTAAAGTGTACATCAATGATCGAAAAACAGTTTTCATCTCTTAGTTATATGTTACTAACATATTTGGAGGTCACAGGAAGAATAATTTTGTTTTAAATTTTTGTTACGGTCTGATTCTTGTTTTATAATATTAATCTGTCTTTTGAATAATTTTGTATTTCCTTCGGAAGGTCTCCAAACACTATTACTCGTCGGTTTATGAAGAAACTATGCATCATAATTTTGGAAACTTGAATTTTCTGATTCTTCAGTATGCATTACATTATTTTGACTCTAATATTCATCTGATATTTATGCGTTTTACTGGAGGGTCATATGGGAGCTAAAAGAAATAATGGACCGACCATCAAATTATTTTACTAATATTTGACTAATTTGACCAATTTAAGTATACGAGGTATATGAAATATACGATCAAACATAACCACTTTCAATACGCTTCGTCCTTGTGCCATAATAATAATACTACTACCACATTTCATCAAAATATTTCAACATTTGCGATCTTTAGAGTATTTACAAGGACAGCCAGCCAGAAAAAAATTAAATGCATTTATCGGGATATGTATCAGTGTATTTATTTTGTTAAAAAACGATTTTGTACCCTCCACGACCTCAAATGGTTCAGAGAGCATATTAGCTTTGTCATTCCGTGTATAAAACGCTAAGTAGGAATTATCTCAGACCCTATAAGATATATATAATCTTGTATCAAATCATTATCTGAGTCAATTTAGCAATGTCACATCTACAATAATTGACAGAACTTAATTAAAAATCTGTTCGGCAGAAAAAGTTATAGCCAAAAATAGGTTATTTTTTATGACACATATGAGATTTGAAAAACATTTATATATATTGTGAGTGTATGTGTGTACCAAACTAAGTACATAATAACGTGTTTATTTCGCGCACATTTGTGGTGGATGGTATTGAAAATTCGACATAGCTGAATATAACATTTTTACTTGTGTTTTTTTTTAAATAAATATTGCAATTTCTTAAGCATCGAATTAAAACAAAATGTGATGTTTTTTTTTTTTTTTTTTTTTTTTTTTAAGGAATATTGGATTTATTTTCGCTGAAAGGAAAAATTTTAAAATACTTAAGTTAAAAATAACAGAATTGACAAAAATTATCTTTAATACGCGCCTTTGTATTCTATAAAGTTTAAAAGGATTTCCAAAGTATAAATTATCATTTGCATTAAAAAGTGGGAAACAAAAAAAATATACAGAACAATGTGAACACTTTAAAAGTAAATTAATTTAAAACCAAAGTACAACAAATATTTTCACAATTTTGTGACTAATAACTGAAATTTTAAAGGAAATAAAATGCTATATTCGGCTTTGCTAAATCTTCAATACTCTCCACCATAAGTAAATACGTAATATTTCGTACATACACACTCAGACATACACTCATATATGTTTTTTAGAACAACACAGGAACACTTAATGAGTCATAAAATTAGTTATATTTTTAGCTTTAACTTTTTTATGGTAAACCGATTTTGATAGTTTTGGAATGATTATGAAGTACATATAACTTTGTATAATGCCAAAATCTTATGCTAATTTGTCGATTTTTAAGTGACAGTTTGATGAAAAGTTTTCGCTTTAATCTAGATGTTGCCTTAGGTATCGGTCTATATCTTTTGATATACTATATATCGGTCTATATCTTTGATATATATACTTTTCAAGACTTTAGAAAATACTCAAAACTGACTGAGCTGGATGGGAGTGTGCCAACAACAGACTGACATACACAGACTGACGGACAATCTGACATACCTAAATCGATTCGGATTTTAATTACATGCAATAATATGTATATATTATGGGGTTTAAGATAATTCCTTCAAAGCGTTACACACGGAATGATAAAGTTGTTATACCCCCTTCACCATTTATGTTGAAGGGTATAAAAAATGGAAACTTGAAAAACGTGCCTATCAAAAATAAACAAATTCACAAACGAGAAAAAACTCGCACAAAATGGGAATATTTATTATGGAAAAAAACAAACTGACAATTGGCATAATTTCCAAGTGTTTAAAAACAAAACCATCAACTGGCGGCGACAAATACAAAAAAGCGAACTGAAAAGTTTTGAATTTTTAGATACAAAAAATAAGATTCTCAAAATTTTTTAACGGTTATTTGCATAAATAGAAAGAAAGAATAAAAATAAAAGAAAACAAAATATAACACGTAGTAAATGATGATAATAAATAAAAAACCTAAAATAAGAAAACCGGAAATGTCCTTTTATTAAAAATAAATGTTAAAATAAACAACTTGAAGGAGACTAGACAAATATATCTGAAGTCATTTACATATTTGTCTATGAATATTTGTTAATGATTTTTATGGTTAAACTTTTGTTGTTGTTTATTTATGCAAATTTTTGGGTTACATTTTCTGGAAAAAATTTTAATCAAAAATAATTTATAAGTAATTTTTTAACTATGAAAATTACTTTTGGCAGATTTTAGTTTTGTACTGGGTTAACTGATTCTTTTGAATTGGTACTTTTGTTTACTGTTATATCTAAGATTTCTAAGGAGATAATTTTAAATAAAGGACAACATATCTTGAGATATATAGAAACCATTATTGAAAATTCCTTTCCCATCATTCCACTTATATGTAGTTCGAATGATATGTGTTTTTGTTGACATTTGTAACGCTCGAAAAATTTACATTTATCTAACTTAACCGACTCAGATCCTTTTTTGTGTTTTTTCGGGTTTAATAAACGATTTCCATCTCCTAGGATGGCTTGGAGTTATATTACGTATCAAGAAGTATTAAAAGTTTAACTTGCTACGTTAATTGGTTCACCAATTAACTTTATCTTGTGTGTGTAACGCTAAGAAGGAATCATCAGAAACCTATAAAATAATATATTCTTATATTAAATCAAAATCTGAGACGATTTAGATATATCTGTCTCTCAGCTGGGAACACTATCACACCTAAAATATTTGATGAAATACAATAAATCTTGTCTCCATTATTTAGTGCTGTTCTATGTAATGGCCTGTTTAACTCCAGCTACATCGGTACATAAGAAAAAATGATATAGATCGATACCAGAGATAAACTCAAAATGCCGAAAAATAATTCTATTTTTAATTTTCAACAAAAATTGTAGGTGGATTTTCACCATTGTATAAAAACTATCAAAATCGTATCAAAGGAGTTATTGTTACAATAAATTAAATGTGACATAGGATATTGGAAGAAAATTTTTTGAAATTTGCCGCATATATTTTCACAAAATAATAAACTAAAAGGAACTTGATTGTGATATGGCTTTTTCTTGATCTCCCATATAAGTTTGCTAATCGGGATCTGGTCTTAACCTAATAAAATTCTGAAATGTGAACCATTTCTACTGAAATTCTGTAATTGTTTTGAATAGTTCAATATTTTAATGAAGCATCAATTATAGATTCTTTCCGCAGAAAGACTTTTAATCTTGATCAAATTCTATTGATATTCGCCGCAATTATTTCTCTAATTTTGTTCAATTTACTTTACTAATTCGTATATCGGGTCATACTCACAAATATGAACCACATTCCGTTTCTTTAACATTAAATTGTATAGTTTGGTACCGGTATTAATAGGTTATTAGGTTATTTAATAGGTTATTTCAAGATATTAGTAGGTTATTTCCCAGACTTTTTTTACGGAATTTAATTTACGCTGTCAAAAGAATAATTTTTTTCTAATGCAAATTATAAAAGTATTATGAAGAGGAGTATAGCATTAGTCTTAAATTTACTTTGACTTGATATGTCCTTCTCATCGTCCATCTGTTGGAAATATTCTTCCGAACGTTTGTTGCTGTTTTGAGCTGTTTATTACTAAAAATCTAGACTTTTGGAAAATAAGGTAATAATTGAACTATTTTTCGTATGAAATTAGGAGCTTTTATGCCAACAGTAAAAAGATGGCTAAGGACGATGGTCTGCATGTATGCTGGGGGTAAAATAATTTATCTAAATTGATGTATTAATGGATAAAAATTTTAAAAATTGCATTTCTAACGTTTCTTTAAAATTTTCGATTACTTTTTGGTGTTGTATTGTATATTATACCCTTAAATTATTATTTGCCAATTAAATAATAAATTTGAATTTCAAAATGCAAAAATTTAAATTCTGTGCAAATTTTTTAGTGTACATTTATACTCGTATCCGTATAAAATTAATGTTATAGTCGGTCAATCCCGACTATGTAATTTCCTACACTATATGTAAATGCAGCTACAAAAAATTATTGAAAGACCCCATTCCGGGGGAACATTTGCATTGGGTTTATATGAAATAATGGACTGATCCTTGAGCTAAATAAATTGTACGTGCCAAATTTTATAAAGATATCTTAAAAATTGCGACCTGTACTTTGTGTGGCGGACATGCTTAAATCGGAAGTGATTATGATTCCAACGGTATATATAAAAGTGGTGGTAGGATTATTTTTCTGGCCGTTGAAAACATCTGCACAAACGCATAATACCATCACCACCTAAATGATTGCAATCATCGAAACATAGTATTTATTTTAAAATTTTAATTAATATAACAGTTTTTACCTTTTAAAAATGTTAAATAAACCTGATTCTTTTCATCGCAATTAAAAGCTTTAAGTAGTTTCAAATTTTACACAATTCAATTATTTACTATAACACTATCGATAAAAGACTATCTAAATGAGGTGATGACAAAGCTATTAATACCATACTTAGAAGATTCTAGAAAACTTTATGACATTTCCAGAAAAATACTGCTTTATGGCGTAAGATCTTTAAAACTTATGCTACGTTACCATTAATCTAGAAGATTCTAGAACATCGAGTCGTTGAATTCAAATTAAAATTACATTTCATAACAATATTTTTCAATGTTTTGTTAAATCTAAACATCCTATAATAAGCAGATTTTGCTTAAGTGCATATCGTGCTCTTTTATCTTAGAAAAATCTATATCCTAAAAATGTTCTTGGCCTAAATCTGCGGATATAATGTTATATTATTTTCTATTTTCCTAATCCCTTAGGTATTATAAAAGTCATGTATTATTATGCTCATATGTCGCATTAACATATTAGCTTTTGTTGATTTTAGACCAACAAATAAACATTTGAAACTGCTTTGGAAATAATAACGCTAAGAATTGACCACAATAAGTTTATTATTTAATCTTGTTTGCTTAAGAATTTTTAACACATGATGCCTAAGTATTTTATAAAATTTCCTTACAACTAATAATAAACCTGTAATTGAATTTAAATCTCACTCTTTTATATGCTGCGCGCAGTAGTTCCTAAATGTTTCGTTTTTCTTTAAATAATTCTATAAATTAAGAACTAACAAAATTTTTCCCATATTTAAATTTTTGAGCTGTTGTAAAAGGACATGTTTCTAGTAAGTTCTGTAGACGGGAAGTCGACATAAGACGATTTAAAAAAAAATTGGTTGCAAAATTATTTCTCATATATAATTCTCTACAAAAAAAAAAGTTTAAAAATGTAGGATCACTATTACAGTTTATGAGAACTATTCGGGTTCGAATAAATTTCTAAAATTTTGCCCAAACCCACTACCTCCTCTAGATCAATTGGAAAATAGTTCAGAAATTTCCAATTTCAAAATTACAGTGATGTCAAAAAGCTTATTTCGTTTAAGGAGTTTTGGAGACACTGTTCTGCGTTAAAAATAATAATGATTTCTCTTTTCGTTCAAAAAAAAAACATTATTACGAAACGTAAGAATATACTGTGTGCGTATGAGCATTGTTTGTTGGTATTTAATATTATTTATACGTCTATTTTAAATTTATTTTTAATTTTGCCTGAAACTGTTCTTAAGTATTAATTTATATAATATACTAAATATCTATATTCCATATAGTAAAAGCTTACAGCTTAAGAGATTTATGGCAATTAAATGAAGATAAAATATGGTCATTTGACATATTTAAATAAAAACATAATTTTAATGTTTATGTTTCTTTAGTTAAATTTGTACATTGAATTGTTGTTTAAAAAAAATAAGTATATTAAATTTATATGCCAATATTTTAGTATTCCAAAATGTGGGTAATTTCAAAATGATTTAAAGTGGTATGAAGCAGAGAAATAATTGACATGTACATTAATAACGTATTAGATGATTTTAAAGTGAAAAAAATCAATATACTCAAAATCATTAAATTAGTCTTACCTATAACTTTTTCTTCTGAATCGATTTGCATATTTTATTCTAACATGTAAATTTATAATTGAAAACTTGCCTCAGATATCATTCAATATTTTTTAATGTTCTGAATTGATTTGTTAGTTTTAAATAAAAAACTTTTCAGGTAATAGTAGATATTAAGACTCAATTTTATAGAGCTCTGTCAATTATTGTGTGTCTGACGGACAGATAGATGGCTAAAAAGACAATTGAACGGACAGACACACATAGATTGTTATTTTAATTTTATGTAAGAATATATACATAATAAAGTCTGTGTATATTATTGTGGTTGAAGTGGGCATAATAAAAATAAACTGAAGAATAGCTTACTCTGAGAAGAACACCTATGCTGAAAGAAGACCCCTTATTGACTTCCTGAATATAGTTCCTACTTCGGAAGAGAACTTATCAATTCCGCCACGATATTCGTATATAAGATATTTATTAGCTTAAAACTCTGTATTTGTGTTTATATGGGAATCTTTTTTTTTACTTATATTTTTATACCCTACACCAACAAAGTTGGCGGGAGATAATAATGTACAACACACTTAAGTACAAATTAAAAAAACAAGTTTTAAGAGAGTCATTTTTAAACTTTTTTTGTTACTTTCAACCAATAATGTGATGCAAGTTATTCATCCGAATTTTTAGCTTGTCAAATATCACGCCAATGATTGTTTGCATTATTGCATATGTGAAGTAGGAAACTCCTTAATAAAAAAGGAATTCGGCCTGTTCCCTGTTCTGGACTTGGTTTGTTGCAAGAATAGATAATTCTAATCAAGCGTTTTATACTTAGTTACAATTTTAATATATCCTGTGGCAGTGGAAGGTGTAATAACTACATAAAGTTTTCAAAAAATTAAATTTTTAATATTAACTTCCTTTATTATACTGAGTTTTTGTATACGCTTCTGTATCGAAAACTTGGACTAAAATAAATTTTCAAGACGAATTATGTCCCATGATAGATTAAAATGTCAAATAACCCATAAATCAACTCTTAGCAAAATGAAATCTTTTTTCTCTTCGAATATACAATCCTTCCACATAATGAATTTAGAACTTTTCGTTAACCTGATCCTATATTTTTTGAGTTAAATAACTTTTCAATTACATTACGTTAATAATACTTTGCTAAAATTTAAATGAACTGACTGGTATTTACTACAAGATTCACATGACATGTATGAATTGACAACTTGGTCAAGTGTTATGTTAGAGATTAAGGTAAAGAAGGGTGTTTCTTTTTTGCAATATTTTTAATACAGAAGAAATTGAAAACATGAAAGAAAATAAGAAAAGAAATTATTTCTTCTTATCTTCCTAAAGCCAGAACATTTGTGAAAAATAATCATAAGCTTATGGAAAGAAATTCTAGAAAAGGAAAGGAAAGAAACTTAAAAAGAGTAATTTACAAAATTGACAAAATTTAAAGCTCTCGACCAATATATAAAATATACATAAACAATTGAAATATAATTACTTAATTAATTTTCTATTTAAGTAAAAGAAACTTAATATAGAGTGAGATTGAAAAATACCTTAACCATGTTTTTCATTAAAACTTTTAACTCAAATATAATTTGATTTTTTACCTTTGTAAAACATGCCAATATCCACAGTGTCCAGCAAATTCATATATTTTTAATATACTTCAAATGAGTGACCAGAAAATTACCCGTACTAAATTATTAAATATTTTCAATAAAACCTAACTTGAAACCAAAGAAGTTATCCAAGCCATCAAACATTGTTTATCAATGTTATTAAATAGTACCGAGATAACTTGTCCATTGATGAAGTAGTAGGAATAGCTAGCATGATGTTTATAAAGCCAAAATGTAGGAAGCAGTTTCAGAAAAGCTTCTAATACCTGCGATAGGAAAGCAGCCCGGTTAGCTCAGTGCTCAGATAATTAGTTACGAAAAGTTTTAGCTATTTCCGATTCAAAAGCACAAAAGGTTCAAAAAGTACCTCACAAGTACGCTACTTAAAATCTAGAGGCTAATAACACGGAAGTTTAAGTCAAAAAATGTTTTTACGGCATAATGGATGACGAAACGTATGTAATTTGTTGTTCAAAAATTGTATGTTTCTGATTCCCGAAAGAATGTCAAAAAAGGTTCGGAACCCAAAAGCTATCAAAATTTCTCATCAAGTTTTTGATATGGCAAGCTATATGCATTTGCGATAAGCCAATTATTTTTTACAACAGGCTTCATAAAGAACAATATTTATACGAAGAAATATTTTCAAAGAAGGCTACTTCTATTTGGAAAATTTCAGTTATTCTTGCCCTAACATGACATCATGTTACTTTACCCTTGAGTGGTACAAAACCAAATATGTGATATTTGTACCAAGGAAAATATACCCTCAAAACTGCATAGAGGTAAGGACAGTGGGAAGATGGTTGGTTCTTGTTAAAAAATTGAAGAGTATAAAAAATGTTTTCATATAGATTTTTAATGGAAATGGATCACCCGGAAATGAATCAAAGTGAGAGAAAGCATTAAAAAACATTAATGGAATGGTTTTCGCAAAAGGTTAGCAATTTTATCACTACATGTATATTAAGAATTTTCAATTCCACTCCTAAACATTATAATTTGTACTACAAAAGAATATCTTAAGTTCAAAACAAAACTAAAATTATAACATTTTTGCAAAGTGGTTTGACATACACACTTTCATCACATTATCCTTAGGTTACTAAATACTTCACCAAATTTAGTTCTTGTTTCATAAATCAGTTTAAGGGATTAAATAATTAAGTATTTTATATTTATTACATGTGAATGTATATTTTATGACCTCTAAGATCTAAATATTTTTACGAATTGTTCTTAACATGAAGGACTCCATTAAATATCAATTTATAACTTTGTATTATTAACAATAAAAATACATACATAATAAAAGTTTATTAAGAAATAATACCAGTTTAATAGCTTAAAAGAAGTATTATATAGGACAGAATATTAAGATTAATAGAGTCTTATAAATTAATTTATTAATTAAAAATGTTTTTGTTATTTAATTAACAATAGAAGTGGAAGAATGTAATTGATTGTCGAGACAATCAATAAACATATATTTATTTATTTTATATAACAAAAACTTTATAAAAAATTATTGATTTCACTTAGGTTGATCTCTTTTTAATAGCAACAATTTAGACGAAATTAATATTAATATCTTGCAATTAGATATCGAAAGAAAATTCATTAAATTTAGAAAAAAATGTCTATGTTGAATTACATTGAACTTTGAACTCCAAAAAATTAACAATCGTAAAATAAATTTCTTTTGCAAAGAACAACAGAAAGTTTTAAAGGAAATTGTACACAGACAAATATTAAATAATTAGTACTTAATTCGATATCACTAAAAATTCAATTTTTACTAAAAATTCAAGACCCTTATAACCTCTACCACCACACGTGGTGATGAGGTTGTATTAATTTTATCATTCTATCTGTAACACCAAGAACGAATCATCTCAGACCCAATAAAGTATATATATTACTACATCAAATTAAAATCTGATTCGATTTAGCTATGTCCGTTTGTCAGTCTGTTGGAAACATTCTCATGCCTAGAATAATTGTCCGAATTCAATGAAATTTGATCATATTGTTTATAAATATTTTACAAAACATTTTAATAAAAATCGATTCCATTGAAATTTAGCACAATGAATTTTCTAACTTTAATCAAAGTATGTTATAAATATGAACAATCTTGAAACATATTTCACTCTAGCTCCCGTATAAGATACTTTCCCGGAAAACAATTTTGAGCTTATAACAAGCACATTTTTTGTTTTTATACCCTCCACACTACAAGTGGTGAACAGAGTATATTTACTATGTTGTTCCCTGTGTAATGCTAAGAGTGAATCACTTCAGAACTCACAATGTATATGCATCAAATCAAAATCTCTGTCGATTTTCGTCAATCTACCTGTCTGCTCTCATTCACAAAAATTGACAGAGCTCAATGAAATTTGGCCTAAGTATTCACTATAGTCCTGAGAAATTTCCAGCAATCTCTAAGTTCAAGAGTAAAATTGAAATGAAATTTTGCCATAATATTAAGTTATGTGAACTTCACTACTGTTCCAAAAAATATCTAAATCGTTTCAATAGAAAAAAGTACAAGCAATCATAAACTTATAGATAGAAATTTTAAAAAAAGGAAATACATATGATTTTCAACTCAAAGTCAAAAGGATTCCAAAAATTAAGTATTTTACAACAATGTAAATTTTCTCAAAATTTTTGTATAAATTTTTGCTTAATGATGTATTGGATCCTAAAACAGTCAATCTTCTCAAAGTTAACACGCATAATAACTATGTGTGAAATATATATCTAACAAGTAAGTAGTTATACTCGATTAAGTCGAACTTTTTAATACCCTACACATAATTGTTGGTTATACGTGGAACTTACCAAATATTCTGGCTAAATTTCAATGATTTGAAGCAATTAGTTTTGGGCGTTAGAAGGAAAATCGTCTTCAGTGCTAATTTGAGAATGATATGGTATCTGATTATTTGGTATTTTGGCAAACGAACGATTTCAAATTTAATTCACTTATATTTCTAATTTTCTAAATCTAAATTGTTATTTATATCTTGTTATCTATATATTATAAATTTGACACATATTATTTTGGCCCAAGGACGAAACCTTTTGAAACTGGCCATGTTTGGTTCAACATTTGATTTCGCCTTCACATAAATATACTCCCGAAAAGGCGTTTTAAGCTCATAAAATTCAGAGATTAGAAGAAAATTAGCATGCAAAAACGGTCTACAATTGACTGTAACACCAATACAGAAACCATTTTTAAGAAATTTTTAAAAAATACCTTCAAGAAATGTTTCAACAATCTTATCATGTTAAATTAAATTGTAGAAAGTGTTACGTCACAATTCAATTGATTGTATTTGTAAAAATACTGAATAACAGCAAACGTAATCCGAGGGTAGTTCAGGAAAAGTAAAATAATTGACAACAATTTTCATATAGAAATGACAAAATCCTTTTAAGGGATAAAAGAGAAGTCATAATTATTTGCATAAATTCCAATTAAATTTTTATAATTTCACATTATTAAAAAAACAACAAAAACTACAGGCTCTAAGTTACTTACGTTTGAAAAATTAAATACTTTAAATGTTTTCTTTTGTCAGTTTACTGACATTAATGTGACACATAGATTTCAAAATGTTCATCAAGAAGTGACATTACAAGACTTTTATTGTCATTTTGAGGGAATCTGTGTTAAATTTAAAAAGGGGTCAGTTAGTAGTTCGTAATGAGAAAATGAAAAAAAGAAAAAAATACAGTAATAATATATTTAAGCAGTATGAATGTGTTATATATGTATGATACTATAATAGTTGTCATTTAAAGTATATATAAACACATGTGTATGAAAATATGTGAGAACATCTGTTATAAATTTTAAAAGTTTTGTAAGGATACATAAATACACTTACATATATGAACAACAAAAAAACTGAAATAAACATCAAACGTTTTACAACTATATAAATATTATACTCTTATAAATATACAACATGTAAACATAAATTACTTAAGAACCTAAACAATTTTTACAAAATATTGACTTTTTATAAATATAACAATTTTACACATACACAAACACTTGTTATATATACAAAACAGTGGTGATTTACGGAGAAATAAGTTTTGAAGAAGTGAAAAAAATAATTTGTAAATTACGGAAAAATCAAAATTCGGTTATAATTTACTCACAGTGTAATGAAATTCACCATATGGTGATAAAGGCAATACTGGCAAATTGTATTAAGAGAAACAGCATTTTGAAGAGTGAGATTGTAAAATTCTTAATATACATGAAAATGAAACCACAAACTTAGAGTTTTTTCAATATGTTAATAAAATTATTATTGCAATTTACAAAAGAATAATATTTACATTAATATGTGACGAAATTTTAAACACTTTTCCCAAACCATTCCATTAACGATTTTATAGTACTACCTGTCACATTGCTCGATCAGGATTTACGTTTTGACAACTTTTTTGTGCTCTTCAATTCTCTTTGGATGATTTGCCACTCTTGGTACAAATACCACATTACTTTTTTATTTTTGCCAAATCTGGCAAAAATAAGCTGACACTAAAATAAGCGGACACATTCCTTGAGGTAAATTTTGGTGTTTACAAAATAAGAAATAATTGGCTTCTTTTGTCACAACTGTATACTGCTTGCCATACCAAGAACTTGTTGAGAATTTTATTTTGCTTTTGATCCTAATCTTATCATAAACATTCCGCTGATCATCAGTAACATAAAGTTTTTGACCAGGAAGTTTCGAAAAATCTGCAAAAAAGTAGAAGTTGTCTTCAATTTCGATGCTCTGTCTTAGGTCTCCTAATTTCAGATAATATTGCAGTCTGGAACATTTTGAGCCTTTCGGTTTTTTTATCCTGTATTCAGTTTTCATATCAAATATTCCGAGCACTGGAGCTCTTTTGAAAATGCTTTAAATTATGTTGGTTTTAAAAACAACATGTGGACCATTCCTTCTATCTTACCCAGGTTTTATTTAAACGTACTAGTTCTCTCTATACTGTATAATTATATTTTAAGCAGATTGACGATACCACATGGGTTTGGTTAAAGATTTAATAATTGTATTTGATGAAAGAAAAATCAAATTCTTGGGTTAAATTTATTAAACGTGAGTTATGATTTTTTGATAGCTCTCCTTAATTCAAAATTTATAGTGATATTCCACATGTCTTTTAATCGATTACGCTGTTGGCGATCTAAAGCCAAATCTAATTTAAGTAATAAGAAACCCATCACCAATAATTTCCTGGCAAAACACAGTGCATATTTACAAAACTCTCTAAACATATAAATACAAAAGCACACATGCTTAAGTGTTTGTTTGTATGTGAAATACATATAATTTTACTATCATAAAAGTTTCCATCACAGTTGACATATGTCATAGAAGTATTTTATTTTTTCTATTTGAGCAAAAATATCAAAAACATTTTAAAATGTTTTTATAGGTATAAAAGTAGAATAAAATCTTTTAATAAAATATCTGTAAATTTTAAATTTATTTCTTAAGTTTGTTTAGTAAAGTAAGTAAACAAGTTCAATTATTATTGTCGGTCAAGACGGACTATGTAATACCGTACACCACATTGGTGAGTGTAGGTTCCTAAATTGATCGATTATTCTGATAATTTAAGGGTATCTGGGAGATTATATCGGAGCTAGGAGAATGATAGACCGACCTCAGGATATGGGAACATTGGTTTTAGATTATATTTATCTTAATTTGACCAGTTATTATTATACCTACATATATGTACGATCAATGCCCTTTAAAATGATATTTGGGAGGGGCTTATATGGGACCAATGGATGGACTGACCCTCATATAATTTGGCATTTCGATTTAGTATTCGATAAGACTTACTTTTGTTGCATTTCATTGAATTCGCCATTCCGGAAAGATATTTGTATTGGACCGAATATGACCAATTTCCATAAGCTTTGTTCTTGGTCCAAAAAACTTACATATACAGAATATTATCTAGATACTCAAAAATTTCGACCTACAGTGTGTTCTTTTACATGGACAACCAGCCAGCCGAACAGACATACGGACGGACGGACTGACAGACATCGTTAAATTGTACCAGAAAGTTATTTTGATTCAAACGGTCTATTTAAAAGTGAGCGTTACACCATTATTTCCGCAAGTTACAAACATGTGCACGAACCATTATATCCCAACCACCTGCATAGGTGTAGGGTTTAAAAGTGTAATAACGCAAAAAAACCGAAAAAGAAATCAAGAAAATCTTATAAAGAAAAACTTATTTAAATATAAACTAAAAACCTTTTTATTATTGACTCAGGATAAGAATACTCTTAGAAGTAAAAAAATTAAGGTATTTTTTTAATGTATTTCTTTAACATTTATCAAATAAATTAAATTTTTATGTAACAAAGATCATTTCTACGTTATTTTATGAAAAGCTATTAATAGTGTTTACAATTTAGTGTTCATAGTAATTTACAAAAAATTTATTAAAATCAAAAATGGAAGGAAAACTTCTATTTACTTTGAAATACAATATCTTGCACATGTTAAGTTATTTTTGGTAAAAGTTTGAATTTCCGTAAAATTTTCGATTAAATTGATATTAAATTTAAATTTTTAATAAACAATATTATTTTCACTATTTTAGATTATTAACTTTAAATTTTTTATTTGCAGTCGGACAGACACAGTGAAGTCGTCTCAAAAAGTGATTCTGAGTTGAACGGTGTACTTAAAAATGGTAGGGCTACTTTTTTCTGTCAATTAATAATATCTTAATACCTCAACAACTTAAGGTGTAAGAAAAAAATGAGGAATGTGAATGCGGAGGTTTAGAAAATAATGTGCATAGGGCTAACTTTAGTGTGAGAAGTATGATTAACCTTTATTCAATATATATTGAACGGTTAACTGATAAACAATTTCCTCAAGTTAAGAAATTGGTTTGATTATCTTTAACTTTCGCATTTTAATTGTAACACCAAGACAGTCTATTGGAAACATTCGCACATCCACAATAATGAAGCAATTCTAACAAAATTTTACCTAAGTATTTTCTGTAGTCCTTTTCAAAAAAATCGCCAATAACGGTTTACTAATAAAAATTATAGACCGATATCTAAGGCAACCTCTAATTTTCATTTAAAACACTTCCGTTTACTTTGCGCTCTCTAAGAGAAAATCTCTTAAGATTAAATGTTATATAAAAGTTTAAGTAAATAGGCAAACCACGTGTTTGTAATATTATAACTAGCGCACATTACAAAATTTAATACATTATGTTGTCTTTATATAATTAAGATTGTAAAGAGATTAATACGTCGATATATTTTTTATTTATAGGAATATGCTCTTGCTAAAATCATTAGACAATAATTTTTTATTAATATCTAATTTTGATCTACAATGGGACTTATACATCATTTTTGTAATGCATTTAATGTTGTAAAAATAATAAAATTAATCATACGCTACCTACTTACATATCTACTTGATAAATTAGAATATGTATCATTATATATATTATATCTGTAATTTAAATAATAAGCATACTTCTGGAATTAAATTTTATATCCTTCATCTAATTTAGTTTTATCTGATCACTAGACTATATTAAAAAGCAAAATTTTATAAAAGTCAATGTAACGTTTTTAAATTCATAAGAATGATTCTGAAGTGTGTTTTATATTCCCAAATTATTTGTGTATTAGAACATCTTAAACATTTTACAAGCATATTTTTGAATAGTTAATTACCAATTTAGAATAGGAGACATATTCTAACCTTTTTTCAAATTATTTCATTTAGTACAAATATATATTACCCAATTAAAAATAAATATATATTCAAATTTAAAATTTAGATTTTCTTTATTACCCTACACCACTACATGGAAAAGGTATTGTGAGCTTTGCAGATGTTTTAGTGGGCAAAATATATCACTTTTATGTATGACGTTCGATTCTGAATCTTTTCCTGAATCGACTTAACTATGTCCCTCCATCCAGTATTGTTATCAAAGTAGAGATTGCAGTTTTGAAATAAGGCACGTGTAACAATTTGACTCAATGACGAAGCTTATTCATATTCCTTATGATCGGTTCAATTTTTCACCTGAGCCCTTTTCAAATATTACCTCGATTTTAACGATTTAATGAAACTTTGCACAAAGAAGCCTTGAAATATTCTAAAACAACGTAGCAAATTATTTGAGGATCGGTCTTTTATGTCCTATAGCCTCCATATAACCTCCACTTCCGAACATCACTTTAAAGTACATTAATCTTACATTTGCTTTTTAATATATACATGTTTCGAAATGATATTCGAAATTTTACGAAGGTAGGCCCAAAATTTCCAATTGGTTGTTGCATAGTTTTCCGTATATACTATTAACAACCGATAATATATGCCAAAGTTTTCCTTACTTCTAAATCTTGAAAAATCTTTTAATATTTTCAAATTAATTTTGTATCATACCAGACGTATTTCTTCACCATTTCATTTACCAAAACCAGATCTATTGAAAACTTTCGGTTATATAGTTTTTGAAGTTATTACCGGGAATTATATTTTTAACAAAATTCTTGGGATTGAAAAAGAAACAAAAATTTGGTATAATGTTATAAAATGTTGATGGACGAAACTTGCATAACATATAACCAATAACATCGTCCTTGGATCCTTTACGTGGATAAAACTGTAAAACAAACAAAACAAACCTATTCTGCCCTACCTTTTAACCTTTTAACATGATGGTATTTTGTATTAAAAAAACTTACTTTTTAATTTTGTAGATGGTCAGTTCCTTCAACAATTTTCTAAGAAATTCAAGATAGAAAAATATAAATTTACATTTAAATAGGTCTACGTAAAATGTATAAAATAAGAAAGGTGGATCAAAAGTATTCCTTTGATTCCATTTCACTTTAAAATGCAATGAATTTTTTAATTTTGCTTTTGCTTCTGATTCTTTTCGAAAGGAATGATTTAAAAAATTCTTGACACACGTGTATCATTAAGACTTTTAAACCAAATATTGTTTGATTTTTTTCATATCAATATATCAATGTTAATATGATAAAAAATAAGTGATAAGAAAAAATTGCGAACTAAAATTATTATAAATGTTCAATAAAACCCAACTTGAAGTTTGCAAACTTTTAAAGATCTGTCATCAAAATGTTTCTAATGTTACTAAACAGGATCGGGTGAACTGTTTGTTAATAAAAAACAGGTTCTGCTAGAAGGTATTGTCCACGTGATGTTTTTAGAGCCAAAAAATATAAAGCATTTCCAAGAATACTCCTTATATATCCGGTAGGAAATCAGCGCGGTTAGTTTAAGTTAAATTTTGTGAAACAAATGTTCTTGCTTCTAAATAGAAACATATGTTGAAAATTTTATGTTGCTATTGCTCAAGGGAATGTAAAGAAAAATTTAGAATCTAACAGCAGTCAACATTGTAAAGGAACTTCAATTAAAAACTGTAAATTAAGTGGTTTGGTTTTTACTAATATACCAGCTAACCCCCTAGTGTGCTATGCTGCCCTTAAATATTTTATGAATGACAAAGCAATTTACACACTTTTACAACAGATCTTTAAATATCCCGCCGGTTCAAGTTTTTCTTCAGGAATAGTTCCTTAAAAGATTGACTAGTACTAAATTTCAAAACCCATGCTGTAACGAATGTTTAGAACAATTAGTATTTACAAATTATTGTATATCTACCTCGCCTACTGATTTTGTCCGTTCTACATTATGTCCTTTAAAACTACTCCTTGAGAACGTGGTTGGGACCGAATTTTTTAATTTTTTGGGTTTATATGAGGGATACCTCTTCTTTAGATATCCGATAATCAATATTTGCTTTGTACAGGAGCAACCTCTGCCCCTGGTCCTATTCGTCCTATATATTGAGCATTTAAAACAATCTTTGACAATGTAATTGGAATCAATTTCAACACTTCCATTTTTCAGTTCTTAAGATATTCGATAATTAATATCTGCTTTGTATATTCTATTTTATTCAGTAAAACAAATTCTTGAGACAGTGATTGGGATCAAATTTGAGAACTATTGCTGTCATAGTTTTTTAGATATTTGATAATAATATTTCTTTGTATGGGGACACCTCTCCCCATTATCCTATCATGCCTTTCATTCTGTCCAGTAAAACAGTTACTTGAAGAATTTATTGGGGCCAAATTAGAAAATTTTCGGTGCAGTGATTCCTTAGATTCTCCTGATCCTATCCGCCCCTCATTTTGTCTTATAAAGTAGTTCCTTGAAAAGTTTATTGGGACCAGATTTGAAAATTCTCGATAAGGTGGTTCTTTAGATATTCAATGATCAATTTTTTCTTTATATGGGGGTCATCTTTCCCCCTGATCCTATATTTTTATATTTCTTCAGATATTCGATAATCAATATTCGCTTTTTATGGAAGGTAACTGTTCCCCAGGTCCCATGGAAATTTTTTATAACCTATGCTACTTTCGGATACACGCTCCGTGCAAATTTCAACAAAACCGGGCAGTAGTTTATCCTTCTATAAGTCCCAAACAAACATACATAAAAAGATATCCGTGGTAAAAATTTTTCCATCCCAATCCTTATTTACATTTTTTATTTATTCATCATGTCTTTAGTCTATTGAGTGCTTGTTTTATTCCCAGTATAGCTACCAAGATAAAGTAATTGCTTTATCTTTTTTCAAATTTAAAAAATATCAGCTGATTAGTCCTTAAAATTATATAAATCATAATAATGTCAATTATACAGAGGTGTCTCCAAATGTCATCTCTTTCATGTTTACTGAAAAAATACGTATTTTATTTATCAAAAAATGTTTATTCATTAATATGTCAAAGTAATTTATTTAGCTGATGGTTACACAAAATAAATGTTGTTACTTTATTGATAAATCACTTGGCTTCTTGTCATGATTTTAGTTATTTTTAGTTTATGTTGTCTATTTTATTGGTAAATTTGCAGAGAGACGTTTATTTAAATTCTAGTGAGCTTTTCTTGATGTTAGTAACATCAGTATGTTTATATTTCATATTTCGCTCTCTTTAACTCTGTGTGTAAATTTATGCTGAGTTTGTGTATTTTTCACAATATTTATTTGATATTTAATCTTGAATGTTAAATGGAGTGCAATTAATTTGAAATATGATTTATAAACACAGTCACATATTTACTATTTTTATAGTTTGGAAATAACAAAAATTTACACTTTTGAATAAAAGTGAAGTAATATTTTGGAATATTCCTTTTTTCATTTTTTTATCCAAATTGCTTAATGTGGACTTTAAGAAGGAAACATCTTTATATATAAAAATTAATCGCTGTTAGTTTGTCTGTTTGTGTGGCACTTATAGACATCTAAACTACTGGATCGATTTTGCAAATTTTTTTATTAAATGATACTTAACATAGGCTATAAAAATTTCTGGTAGGACCAGGGTGAGAAGTACCCCCTATTCGAAGCAAACATTGATAATGGAATATCCAAAGAAATATAATTGCGAGAGTCTTTAAGTCCATTTTTTCAAGGGTCTGATTAACTGGACAAAATGTATGATGAATAGTTTCAGGGCTACAGGTGCAAGGTTCCCTCTATACAAAGCAAATATTGATTATCAAAAATCTGAAGAACTATAACAGCAAGAGTTCTCAAATTTTAAAGAAACTGTTTTACTAAACAAAGTGTAGATGTTATTGAACTAGCGGAAGGGTACCCCCTTAACAAAGCAGATATTGGTTATAGAATATCGAAATAACTACAAAGGCGAGAATTTAAAATTTAGTTTAATAATTTTTTCAAGAAACTGTTTCACTGAAAAAAGTGTAGGTCGGTTAGTATCAGAGGGAGGGTACCCCGCTAATTTGGACATAATATCTTTGTTAATAAATTGATTTATAAGACAAAATGCAGAACGGATATGATCAGGGGAAGAGGTAGCCCCCACACAAAGCAATTATTGATTGTCGAATATATTAATAAGTTAATGGTCCAAATTGCTTCCTCAAAAAACAAATTTATTGGACATATTGTAGAACAGAATGAAGTGAAGTACTACAACAAAAATTGTAAAATTTGGTCCCAATCACATCCTCAAGCAACAGTTTTAGTGTGCAAAATCTAAAGAACTATTGAAGTGAGTGAGTTTATTTCAATTACTTTTTCTTGGAACTGTTTTACTGGATAAAAGGTTCCTATCATCTTCTTAAAGAATTGATGTGGCGAAAAAGTATCATGGTAATAGTACCACGATACTTTTGCAGCCATAATTCATAAACTTATTCCCAATAATTTTTCTGCAATACAGTTTTACATGAGAAAATGTATGATAAATGTGGCCATACAAAGAAACAATAATTTTCTCCGACCCCATAAAAACCAATTATTAATTTTCGAATATCTGAAAGACCAGTTAAAAGCTAGTTATTAAAATAATATTTTATGTTCTTAGCTCTGTAGTCACAGAAATTGGTTCTGTTTTAATTTCCACTGTATATTCACACTATTTACAAATGTTTACATATCATTGTGTATAATATTTGTTTATTATTCCAAAAATGTGCTGTTTCTGACGGATCAATAAATCACAATAAATATTAAATCATATTTTGGTTATAAATTTTACAGTATTTTGCTTACTTATGTGTGAGTTATATTTAATTTTTAAATTTCCCGTTAAAGTCTTTTCTATTTCTGAGAATATAAATTTCTTACAACTGTCTCCTTTCATGCACAAAACTAACATAAAATAAAATTTATGAAAAGTTATCCAGTTATTTCCCATTGATACAATTTAAGACCAAGAAGTTGAAATGAAAATATCTCTTATCCGTTAAGTGTAATTTAAATGCGAAACCTTAGCTAAGGTTTTCGACTCTCTTCTTTGACTCTTCAAAAGGTCGGAATTTAGTAAGAGTTTAATTTTATAAAAAGAGTTTTATTTTTATAGCTTCGGAGAGCTTAATTCTAAAAAATAATTAATTTTATAGCTTCGGAGAGTTTAATTCCAAAAAATAATAAAAATTTTTGAGCGAGTTAAAACTGAATATAAGGGCAAATATTCAAATATTATCTTTTATGTCTTCCCTACTCTGCTATCATCATTTTAAGAATCTTTCTGGATCTACAGACGATGCCAATTTGTCCATTTTGCAGGTTGCCCTTCAATATACTTCCGGAGTGGAGTTAAAAAAATAAGTTTTTTTCTTAGTTCATTTACGTCTGCTACAATGGGCGTAGATTCAAAAAACTTCCAAAAATCGTTTTAAAAGCAGAAAACTAAAAAATATGAGTGTTGCGAATATATTAATTAATAAAATAATATAAAGTTAATATAAAATTACTAAAGGGAAACTAATTTTAATATTTACACTGGTACATATTCCTATTAACGCACATAACTTCTTTTTTTATTTAGAAAAAATTAAAAAGATTATATTTTTATTAAATAAATTAAGACTTAATTTAGTATACCGTTCACTAAAAATTTCATTTGTGAATCATTCTTTCTTTTTACTTCATCAGGAATGGTAATTTTGTATAAACACACTTGAGTTTATCACTCTATATAGCATCATTTATAATGGGTTGATGAACCCTTGTTATAGATTGCTTCAAAAATACATTTTGGCGTTGGTTTCACTTGTTAAAAAAATCTGAATCAATTCCCTATTAAACTTGATTTTAGTTTTAGCTGTTTGAAGGTTAATATGCTTTCGTTTTCGGCATTACTAGAATAAATTTTAGAGTCTATTTAACCACACAAATTCTTAATTTAATTTGATTATGACCGCAAACTGGTCAGATCAATTTGTTGCAACAACACAAATTTTAGTTTCGCCAACTGCAGAAAATACTGTCCAAAACATAAAATTGCCACTGCCGAAATTACTTTTCACATCCGAAATAGTTTGATCCTAAATAGTGACTAAGTTCGGTATTTGAACATCCTTGGTCATAATAACAAAAATTTTGTATTAGAATCTCCTTTTAAAATCTACCACACTTTTAGCAGTGACATGATGTCAATTCAGACCAAAACTTAGTGTGGTCTTGTGAATAGATTTCGGTATTTATAGAACCCGTTGTAACAAATGAGTAGCTTCTTTTGATGCAACTGCATATTGTTGGAAATAAAAAATGTTTTGGGAAATTTGACTAATTTTGTATACTAGATATTTTTTCAACGTTGTCTCAATTATCAGGAGCATATAATTTTCTCTATAATGTTAAGTAAAATCCGTCAGAACTTATGTTTCGTCGTCTTTTTTGTAGCAAGAATACTTTTTGGAAAACTTGACTTCAATTTTCATATTCTGTTAAAGGCCTCTCAGTTTTTGGCATTGTAAGTTTCAGGAACGTTGTAAGTCCTGTATGTTTTTAAGCTTGTATTAGCTTTAACTTTTCGTATCAAACAGTCCGAACACTGAGCTAACCGGGCCATTCCTCCGTTCTATACTGTTTAACAACAATAAAAACTTTTTAACGACGGACCCTGATTGGCCAAATTTTTGTAGGGCCCAATTGAATTTTGTTATTTGATAAAAAAAACAATCAAATAATACATGGTTTAAATGTTTTAATGAAAAAAGTGTGTTAAGAATTTTCGATCTTAGGTGTAAGAGTACAATATAAAAGATTCTTTTGGTGAATATTTGTATCTATGTAATGACATAACACAAGTAAATGACATTTGGAACTCATGCCAACATCATCGCCACTATTTATTACACAATTTTATAAATGAATGTCTTCACTTCATCATTGACATTCATTGTATGTCAAATAAATAAAAATCAAATAATTTTTATTGTTGTCGCATCATTTCTTGATTTTATGTTATGACAATTGTATGCAAGTTTACAACTTCATGCGAACGAGAAAAATATCGTAATAAAATAAAAACATAGATAAATAGAAAAAAATGTTAAAGGAAAGTAATTTGATTTTATTAGCAGTAGTAAAAATTTGTTGACTTAATAATTATGAAAAAAAAAATAATTATATCGCTCATTTGTTGCAAGGTCGTCATAACTAAAAAATTTGCAAGTTTAGATTGAACATCACTAGTGCATAGTGTACAATGCATATTATCAACTGGGGAATTTTTTTAAACCAGCCATTCATATATCTGATACGATTTCAACAAAAATATTGATGCTAGAAATAAAGCCTTATTGCTGTTATACATCGGAAGTTGTTTAGACTACATTACAGATTTTTTTTGCAACAGTTTGAATATATAAAAATCTTCTTTCATAGATTTCAAGAAAACTGTTCTGTCAAACAAGTTAAATTACGTCTCTTGGAACATTTGTTTTTGAGTTATGACTATCTTGCAGTAAATGAGCGATATAGTAAACATGTTTTACTCCTATTTACATGATATTATAGACAGTAAAATAAGAATCGGTATTAAATAATAGATAATAATTTTCTCTCTCCATTCATGATTCCATAAGTATTTTAACATAATGGCAAAAAGTTAATTCCTTTAATATGAAGACTTTTTGTATACGACATCAGTGCGTATGATTTATTTCAAAAATGTTCACCATTCAAAAATCATGAAACATTTAAATATAACTTTCTGAAAGGAATAAATCACTTTAATTTCATATACACAAGCAAATACAACTTTCATTCACATTTCTCAGAATTCTTATACTGTAATGAGAATTCTGCCAAAAAGCAAGAATTTTTATTTTACTTCTATTTTTCGCAAGAACATTCTTTAATCACTACAAAAAAAGCCCCTAAAAGAATTTTTTAACAAAAATTCTTTTAATTAATTTTTAAACTTATTCCACAATGTCACACATCACATGATTTTCGTTAAATAAAATATGTGTTTTACGAATTTTTCTTACAAAGAAAATGCATTAAAGTTTCATGAAGATATGAGAGAGAGAGAAAAAAACTCATGTTACTGACTAACAAAGTGCATAAACATGCAGGTAATAATTTAAGTTTAAAGAAAAAAACTGGTAACAAGATTTTTTTGTTCCTAAAAGTTAAAGTGACATATTTTGTTAAATTATAATTTAAGTTTAAAAGTTTTGCTGTTTCTGGCTGTAGATGAAACAAATTTGAAGTTTATCAACAGTTTGCTATTTAATTAATATTAATATGAGTTTGTTTTAAGTCCTTAATATAAAAAGTTGTTAAAAACTAAAAGTGTTTTTGTCATTTGTCCATGGGATTGTTATACCCTTCACTATCGTAGTTGGTTGGAGAATTATGGGTCTGTGCTGATGTTTGTAACATACGGAAAATATGCTGTTATCCCCACTTTTATGTATATCGTTAGACTCTGAAACACTTTGTGAGTCGACTTAACGATGACCGTCTATCTATGTAAACGTTGAACCCTCAGATAGCAAGTATCTAAAAAATCTTGGTGAAATTTGGTGCATTTAATAACTTGGTCCAAGGAAGAAGCCAATTGAGAGGGATCATGTTCGGTCCAATATTTTAAGTAACTTTTATGCAAATATCCTCCTGGAAATTCCCATATATAAAGCAGTTTCAAAATACCCTACACCAAAATCAACAATGTGGTGTAGAGTATTAAATTGTCGGGCTGGACCGACTATAACATGCTTAATTGTTTTTATTTATATTCTTCTTTCACAATGAATATTTTTAATCGAAAAGTTGTATAAACATTTAATTAAGTGTATAAAAGTTATAAGCACAGTTGCAGAAGTAAAAAAAATCATGTTAAGAAGTTTCAAACAAAATATGACAATAAATATATTTTTAGGTGAATGCAGTGGTTGTTACACCTTAAATTGTACCAAAGAAATTAGACGGGAATTTCAATTATTTAAACGTCTTTATAGTTGAATATACAAATATTGACCATTTTATTGTTAAAGGATTTGAAAGTAAATTTTTTGTCATTAATTAAAAATTCATTCATACATTTTTAGTGAAAATTAAACTTTTTAAAGAAAATTAAAAAAAATATTGATTTCTTCGAGGAAATTTGAACTTTTGCAAAAATTTATAATTTCTAGTAATGAACCGAATTTTTTTCAAGGCTTAAAATAATCAAGAAGGAATATTTTATTCGACTATACCGAATCTTCAGTAAACTCCACCACAAATGCCTGTGAAGTAAAAACATTGTGTTTCAAATATACACAGTGTATATTGTATGGGTTTGTCACTGTATATGTAATTATATATTCACAAATTCATACATTATATAAAACTATTTCTTACTTTCATTTAGTGCAGCCAGATTGACAGACATTCGGACAAACAGATTGACAGACAGTATTTGATTTGGTGAAGGAACATATACACATTATGGAGTCTAAAATGATACTTTCTCAGCGTTACACACAAAATGGCAAAGTTAATATATCCTCTCCACCACTTGTGGTGTATGAGATTACAAAATTTTAAAAAGTTTAATGTTTTAATGTAAATAGAAAATTTTTGGAGATATTTTCTTATATAAAAATTTATATTCAAATTGAAAGATTTTTAACTGTCATAAAAATTTGAATTTATAGTGAGAACTTACTTTTTATATTAAATAAAATTTAAAATTTTTAGTGAAAAATTCAAGTTATAGTGACAAAAGAACTCTGTAATTTTAATAAAATTTGAAATGAAAATTCTAAATTTTTAGTGAAAATGTGAGATTTAGATGAAAAATGCAAAATTTTAGTGCAATATAATTTTTGAAAAATTGCATTTTTAATGAAAGTTGAATTTTTAGTGAAAAAACAAAAAGTTGAAATTTTAGTGAAAAATTTTACTTTTATTAAAAACTGAATTTTAATGAAAGCTTAATTTAAGATTAAATATTTCAAGAAAAAATTGGATCTTTGATGTAAATAATTTAATTTTTAGTAAATAATTTGAATTTTAATTGAAAGTTCTATTGCTTTTAGTGAAATTTTTTAATTTCTAAATTTTACAGGCAGTGGATGGAAGATCGGACAGAAAGACCGAAACAAAATGACATACAGATTTCAATTTTAACCCTTATATAAAAGAAAATTTAAGTCGATCAAGCTCGTATATATTACATACTATATCTTATAGTGAATATTGAGGGAAAAATACTTTGGGCAAATTTTTACAGTTTTTCTAATCTTCGAACTGCAATTTGATTACAAGCTTTAGGGGGAGAGTTAGACGAAACCAATTTTTAAATCGGGTCAGACTCGGTATACTTAAAAATAGGGGCAGCATTCATAATATCTAAACCATCTCTAGATCACCCTTACCGTTATTCATTTGCTTTGTGAGGGTGAAGCAGCAATAAATTATTCTGTTCAAGTCGATGAGAGAGCAACGTTGTTTATGTTGTTCAGGAGATGTATGCAAAATTTTTAGCGTAATTTTGCAAGTCGGAAAATCAGTATTCTGTAAGGTAATAATTTTGAAAATCTTCTTTATCGATAATTCATTTTATCGCAAAATCATAGAAAATTATGCACGAATATTCGAAATAAATACTTAATACGATTTCTTCAATAAAACAAATTCTATTCTTAGATCTTCAATAATAATAATAATAACGTAAATAACATATTTTCTTTAAATCATATCAACCAGCTTATTGTTAACTTCTCCCCTAATATTTCTCGGTATAAGCAAAATAATGACTATTATTTAGGACTTAAGCGGATAAATTATAGTAAGTGGTAACGTTTTTTTTTTCTCAGAAAACTTATGTTCAATTATAGTTCGTATTGTTGTTCAGGGTCCATTTTTTCTAGTTCATGGTCTACTAAATGACTAAGTTTTCAACATTCGTACAATAAAATACATTTGGCTATATATATGTATTGTTTATATTAGAAAAGTTTTATGTATTATCAAAAGTTTTCTATATAATTTCTTTGTAATTCTGTAATAGCGAATAAAACAAAAACAAAAAAAGCAAATAAACTTATTTCATTAAATCAATATCGAAACTAAATTTGAACGTATGAACAATAAACACAATGATGGCGAACTAAATTGCAATAATAAAATAGAAATAAACCAGAAACAAAAATCTCTAAATAATAAAAATTGATTTAATTTTGTTTTCTTTTATTTTGTTTATTTGTTTGTTTCCTCATAAAAATAGAATTATATTTATAGTGATTTATATACATTCGCACATATTTTTGTTTTCTTTTTTTAGATTTAAACTTTTGTAGGACAATGAAATGTTTAATACCTTGTAATAATTTACATGGGTCATACAAATATTTATTAATGTAAAAAATACCATCTTGGCGCTATAATTTTGTAGTAAAAAAAAACTTAAAATTGCCCTTAAATTTTATATAGAGGCATTATGGAATAAAAGGAAATAATAAAAAATAAATTTAAGGAAATAAAACATTAAAAAGCACTGTCACATAATAAATCATTTTTAAAGATTTCAATTTAATGTTCAATTTGGGGAAGAAAGTTGTTTTTTTATTTTTAAAGCTTTAAAAATTTTAAAGTTATTGTACTTTCAAAGCATTACAACAATTTAGTAGGTAAAATAAGAAAAATTTCATACATACAAGGATTCCCACACGTATACTTCAAACACATAATATTTCTCCACCAACACAAGTGACACTGAGGGTACATCAACTTTGTCATTTTGTGTATAACGCCAAGTAGGGAGCATCTTAAAACCAATAAGTAATACACATTCCTGCATCAAATCAAAATTTGAATTTTAATAAATGTCAAAAAAATGAATTTTCCGATTTAAAACCAAAAGAGTTATAGACCGATGTCTGAGATAACCTCAGAATTCCGAAAAAGAACTTTTCTAGTTTCATTAAAAAGAGGTAACTTTATTTAAACAAAAAAGCTTAGAGTTTTTTAAAAACAAAACCAATTCTAATTCTATTGAAATTTGGCTTAAATCGACATTTAAGATCTATAGCTCGGTACCAATACTTATAGGCAATTTCAAGAATATGTTGCCATATTTCACTCTAGTTTTTATAAGCATTTAAACTGATGAACAAATATTTATGATAATTACAAGAATTATGGACATTTTAAGAGAATCATGAATTTTTTCAGGTAATCAGCATAAAAGTAGTTGCAATTCCTACTTAAAAGAACATTTTGTTGAATTGATATACGCTAATTTGCGAGAATCTTCTCGATTAGTGTTAAAGAGATGTAGTATTTAAGTTTCAAATTAATTTTTTATAAACCGGTAAAATACAAATACTGGATGCTTATTATATGCCGAGATTTTAGGACTAAGGGATTTTGTTCAGAAAGTGTGGCTTGCTCTAAACTTCCCACTATAATTTGTGATGTTTTCGAATACTAACCAATGAACACAAAGGATCTTTCTATGCTGTCAACATGGTTTTTAACTAGTAACAACCAATAGGGTTTGAATGCGAAGTTGATGAAATTGAAATAAGCTTCTTTATAAGGGGGACACAGATTATTCCCGATTTTTATGGCAAGAAAATTAAAATGTTCAATTATCTAAAAGAATTTCTTTTCTTCGTTTATCAAAAGAGGAACTGGAACATTTTTTATTTCAAAATAAATGATGTACGTCTTTGTAGTTTGGTAATTATAAATGGAGAAAAATTCAACATTAAAACAATAAAAATCAAAATATTAAAGGATCTGGAGCATTGAAGTAAACTGTTTGATAAGTACTACATCGACAATAGTTTTGGAAACGGTACTCTTTATTGGTATTTAAAAAGCCTTTATTTGTTATCATCTTCAAACAATAGTAGAGTGCCAAAGTTACTATACAGGAATTTCAACATATTCAGAGGCAGACTAATAGCGATAAGTGACATCACTTACGAACACGAAATCAAAGACTTTTTCTTTTTTAAAGCTTAGAGTACAAGAAAGCGAGTACTGTATAAATATGTATATTTTAGGTTTCTAGATATGAAACTTAAGAATGTTAAATTTAAACTAAATGAAAAAATTTTAGTCACTGTCAAATCTGCTATGTTTTCAGTTATGATTTTGCTTAATTTTTTTCTGCGTGCAGATGTTTTGGTACAATGTGTCAGAACCAACTTCGATATGATATGGTGTAACCCTAAGAACTGTTCCATAATACATCAGCTTACGTTGCACCATGATGCTGACTTAAATTTCTACCACATTCACTACCCATAGTCACAACTTACCTCGAAAAATTAATTCCGGCAGTTCCAATGGTAAAATTTTCTAAGTATTTATATCTGATATATGAAACGGACCAACAAAGTTATCGTGGTGGTCCAGGAGGCAAAACCGAAGCTGACCTTCATAACCAACAAATCTAAGATATTGCTTTACGATCTATTATATAAACATTCCGCCACGATGTCAGAACTCTACTAAATAAACAGTAAAAACCTATAGAAAACTTATGAATTTCTCCAAAAGAGATCGCCCAATTTATTGGATTTAATAATTAACATATTTCCTTTTACAACGACAATCATATAACGAAGAAATTATGTAAGAAATATGCAATTCCTATGAAATGATGGTTCAATAGGCAATATGGTTTTCAAATGTAAAAATCTCGAATATTTAATTTTTTTAAATTATATAAAATTATCGCTAGTATTCTTAAATTAGCGGACAGACTTATGCAGTTGGAAAGAAAATAGTTGAAAATTATATATAATATATATAATTATATATAATATACATCAGTATATTTTTGTTCCATTGTCACGTCGTACAAATGCATTAAGAATGCTTTGGTATCGTATCAAACATTAACCAACATAATTCATTATAATTTACAGAATGTAGGATTATTGGCCAGATTTTGAGATTTAAAAATCCATAATCTTTTAATGCAAAGATTTCTCTACAATCTTTGATAATCTTTGATTCGATAAAGCTGAAATCAATGAATTATGTTAAGATTCTATTTACCTCCCTTCTTCCTATGTAGTTTCATAAAAATTTATATTTTCTTTAAAATTAATAACTTTTATTAAACATTTTTTCTTTAATCTAATTATCTCAATTTTAGTTGTTAACAATTTATTCCTCCACTGAGAATATAAATCATTCCTTTTTTAATTTTTCATCAACATCAACATTTCATCACATCTTTTACACAGTTCAATAAGTTTTTCATCGATCATCGTTCTACAATTAAAAAGTGAACTAAATATTACAACCGATTTTTTTATATTCATCCATTTTCCTTTTGTTACATTTTGTCCTATTTTTTTCCAAATAAACCAATTAAATATGCAAATAAAAGACCATAGAGAAATCTACAATTAAATATAACTGATTTCGAAGAAAAAACTAAATCGAAATAGTAGAAAATAACAGAAAAAGATTTAAAAATTAATAGGCTTTTCTTAACTTTCCTATTCGATTTTAATTAATTTAATTTAACAAAAAAAGGTTTTAGAAATTTATATTTAATTGTGAAACGTGAATAAAATTAAAAAAAATCCAAATGTAAATAATTAAATATGTGAATTGAAACGTGTAAGACTTATTTTTACTCTTTAGCCTTCTTTTCATTGTATTAAACGCGTAATTTAACAAACGAATTTTAATTAAAGGAGAGATTATAATTTTGTATTATATTAGAGTTTTCAAGGAAAATGGATTTTTAAATTGAAAATCATTATTAAAAGGAAATAAAAAACATACAAATTACAATGGAATAATACTGTAGATTTAATATCATATTTAAAGTAATTTAAATGGTATTTATGTAGATTTATATATAAGAATAGAGACGTAGATATTCAGTAACTCTTCCCAGTAACCATCATTATCGTTAAATAAATTAATGACAAAATTGTTTTATTAACTACATTATTTTATATAAAAATTACAACAAAATGTGATTTCTATTTCCTTGCAAATTACAACACAAAAACTACATTCGGCTGTTTCGAATCTTGAAATTGTACATTACAAATACGTGAGAAGTAAATACACTCTGTTTTTTACATATACACTCACACACACACTTACAATCGTATATTACACATATTTTTTAAATATAACACAGAACCACTTAATAATTCATAATATTAGTTATGTTCTTGGCTATAACTTTTTCTACTACCGATTTTAATAATTTTCATATAATGGCAAAATTTCAATCTATTTATGATTAAGAATTTTACCATAGTTCTTCCCCTGAACTTAGTTGTTGCCTTGTTATCGATCTATTTAATTAAATATACTGAACCGTGTATGCTGGTTTAAACAGGAAACTTCTCAAGAATATTAGAAAAAACTAGAACCACGTTTTATTGAGCTCTGTAAAATCTTGTGAATGTGAGCGTGCCAACAACATATAAACGAAAATAGCTAATTCGACTTAGATTTTGATTTGATGAAAGAATGTATACATTATGGGATCTGAGATGATTCCTTTTTAAAGCTACACATGGAATAAAAAAGTTTATAAACCATCTTCACTACTAGTGGTGGTGGAGTATATGAAATAAATATGTTACGTTTACTTACATTCACACTTACATATACACTCACAAACGCATACTATAAATGAAAAATTTTCTTAAATTTCTGAGTAATAAAATTACTTATATTTTTGGTTATAATTTTTTTTCTGAGTGTCCTAAATCGTTAGTTCATTATTTAAAATTTTATGGTTTTTTTCTTTATGGACTGCCAAAGATATCGGTTTATATCTTGTAATATGCAACACAGATTTTGCTGGTTTCAAGTAGAAAACTTCTCAGGGCAAAAAAAAAAAAAAAAAAAATACTCAGCCTAAATTTCATTGAGCCCTGTCATTATTGCGGACTTACGGACTTAGCTAAATTTCGAAGAAAATACTAAATCGAAATAGTAGAGAAGCTAAATCGACTCAGATTTTGACATGATGCAATAATATATTTAAACATTATACAATCTTAGATGATTCCCGCACGACAAAGTTTTTTTATGGTGGTGAAGTGGGAATATGTATAGTCGGTCAAGTCCGACTATCTAATCATTTTATATTTAGGACCTTTATGATTTTAAACATTTATATGGGAGATACCTTAAATAGTGCAACAAATATTTCAATAGACTTCATGGTATTCCTGATTCAATACTGTATGACATATTTGAGAGTAAAATGACTTACTTACCTTCTTTTAAGTGATTAAAAATCTTAAATGAATATTGTAAACGAAAACATTTTATTTAGCGTATTTACTTTAAGTTATATCTTCTTTTTAATATGTCTCTTGGAGCTACTTTTTTAAGTAAAACAATGTGTAATTCCGTCTAAGAACTTTTTGTACTTTTGAAGTTTGATATCCAGTTAACGAATTCATTCCTTTTGTACCATAGATTTCCGGCATTTCTTCACAGATCACGTCTATCTAAAAACAGTCCATAAATCACATCTTTACCATGAAATACTTAATTGGTTATTAATATTACATACGGAAGATTATGGAACAAATTCCATATTATTAAGTTTTTCAAATTTTTTCTAGGGAGTTTAATACATTTAAATGACATTATAATGCTTTTACCGCATTATCCGTAAAAAGTGTGCAACGATTTTTATTATTATCATAATTGTTATTTATCTTTGAAAAGAAGATATAATTTTGGACACAGTTATATATAACGTAACCATATCCTATATGGTAATTTACATTGAAAAATTTTAGGCTTCGGTAAAGTTTCTTATGTCTTTATAAAATATAAACCAAAATAAAAATTTCAAAAATTGTCAATATTTTACCAATATTTTCAATGACAGCTTTTTTCGTACTGAATCCTTATTTTTATATTCCACTTTATTGTTAAGAAAATTTATAATGTCCATTATATAGAAAATCTAATCCGATATTAAAATTTAAAAACGGATGTTAAAAAGGTGGTTGGGGTATTATGTGTATTGTAATAGACAAAAATAAAAATTGTGCTTCCAACGTTTTAAGTATACCATTCGTGTCAAGATCACTTTCTGAGTCGATTTAACGATGTCCGTCCATCTGGCCGGCTGGCTGGTATTTTAATAAGAATTGGGTCCGTAATTGCATCTAGCAACCATGTAACGGTCACAGGAAAAATTATTTTGGAATGCACTAATCCCAGTTTAATGTAGTGTATTCTTTAGCATAATTTGAAAAGTACGTTTATAGGAGGGTGGAGTGTATGAGGGTTTATTAACATTGCCATTCTGTGTTATGCTAAGAAGGAATCATCTAAGACCTTATAATATATAATCGATTAAGCTTTCTGTCTGCACATCTGTTATTGGGACTCTCACATCCACGGTAACTGATATAACTCAATGAACTTTGGCCTGAATATTTGTCGTTGTATTAAGAATTTTTTATTGAAAACCAAAAAAATCGGTTCAGTAAAAAAATTATATAACCGAATGTATTTACTTCACAATCATTGAAGATTTGAAATAACTGAATAAAGCATATTCCTTTTTCTTTTTTTAATTTTGAGACGATGTAAGTGTATCGTCTGCTAAAATTCACTTCTGGGTTTAATTATTGTTGGACATTTTATTAAATATTCTCATACAATTTTCCCAAGTTATAATATCTCATTCAATTTAGATTTATTTAATATTAGATATAACTGCTTCTTAATGCTTTACAAAAATACTTTTAAAATATTCCACAACTTCATATAATGTTCACTGCAAAAAATATTTTTAAATCCATAACTCATGTTTTTGGCCGGTCTTTATCAGCAAAATATATTTTTGTTTAGTATTTTTATTATCTATTAAAATTATTTATTGAACAAATAATTTAATTCAAAAATTAATGTCATGCGAATCTAAAGTCCACATTATTTATTAACGTGCCACAGTTAATGGCCAAACTCATTAAGCTGAAAATGTACTTTAGTAAAATATTAATAAAACGCTATTAATGCCATTAATTTTTGAAAAATGTTTTTAGTTGGTGATAAGAATTTTTCAAAATTAATGAAGTAAATAAATTTGGGATAAATCAAAGTCTCACTTTAAATCTGAAGAACTATTAAAGTGAAGAAATAACAAGTTTTTGTTTATGCAGTGATTGGAAGGATAATGAAATATGCCTGAAAAAATATATGTAGGATCTCTAATACCCTCCGCGATTAATGCATGTAAGTAAATACGTTATGTTTCGTACATACACACTGACGCGTCTTCTCACAAATTTATACAATATATAAAAGTTCTTCTTAAATATAACACTTAATGAACACATAATGAGTCGTAAAATTAGTTATATTTGATTAGTTTTGGAATGGTAATAAAGTACATATAATTTAATAATATGGCAAAATTTCATTAAAGTTTTTTTATAACTGACAATTTTACCTTGATTAATTATAGTGGTTGTCTCAAGTACCGATCTTTTTTTTCTTTTCAGGACTACAGCAAATGTTTAGGCTGAATTTCATTGAGCTCTGTTAACTATTGAGGATTTGAATGTATCAAAAGCAGACATATGGACAGACAGATAGACTGACATAGCTAAATCGACAAAGAATTTGATATGATGCAAGAATATATTGTTTAAATTTTTTAAAAGGATGATGGGTCTGAGGAGTTTCCTTCTTAGAGTTACACAGGGAATGAGTTACAAAAGCCAATACTAGATGTTGCAAGAACATGTTGTCAAAATCCAGATGTGGAATGGAAATGATAAAAGGACCGCAAATATTAAACATAAATGATAATAGAATGTAATTTTTCCCTCACGTGCCGAAAAAATATATATCAAGCAGATAGCGATAATATTTGGATTATTATTATTTTTATACGATTACGATTTTTATTATAAAAAATGATTGCACTGGATAACGTTTCAGATAATTATGTGAATACAAGTGTACACATGTGAGCAAATTAATTACTTTTAAATCTTAAATTAGGTTTCTGTATTTTATTTAATCAGTAATAGGAAATTGTTTTCCAGCATAATTACTACATTTTAACATTTCAAAACCAATAAAAATACACGAGTATCTGTTGTACTTTTTTCTACTTTAAATTGAAAATTTGTACCCAAAAAAATGAAAAAAAAAAAAAAAAAATTAAAATGAAACGTCTAGGTACATTTTTTTTCGGAAATTGCTTCTATTAGAGTTACAAATATACGAAAAGGAAAATAATTAATTGGAAAAACATGAAAAGAGTCATCATTTACATTTTATATTTCAGACATTATTTTCATAATATTTTGATTGGTAGAATTACACTAGAGCGCCTACTTAAGAAATGAAAAAAATGCAATTTGTTGCAATTTCAAGTTACGTCGGTCAAATTTACGTCGTTTAGATCCCGATTTACCTCGATCCGATTTGCGTATCTAGATACAGTTAAATTTTAGACTTCAACATAGTGGATTACCATTTTTAGCATCACTAATAACATTTAGCGTCACCTTGGCATTTAGTTTTTAGATTGTGTAAAATAAGAGGAATTTCCTTTTATTTTTGCTAAGTACTAAAAACAAGTATCTTGCTATGATAAGAATATTCTGTGTAATTCACCGAAGTACATTAAGGATGTATAAAATGAGTCAAAATAAAAGATATGTAATAAGAATGGAATTAAAATTAAACGTAATAAAACGTTTGACAGCAACTACAATTTTTAACAGAGACAGTTATAAAATAAATCAATTGGCTGAAATTGTCTTATTACTCCAATATAAAGAAGATGTCATAGAAAAAAATGGTTAAAATGATGACACTCCTTTCAATTTGGATACATGATCAAAATGAACGAAAATCCCTCCGAATAAGGTCGTAATAAAAAATAAACCTCTTTCTATCTACTCTGGCCTAAAGCAACGGTTGGATTAATTTGTTTTTTTTATCAAAAATACAAAATTTTTGCCTTGTTTTGAATATTTTCCTCTATTAATAAAATTTGAAAATTCTCCTGTCCCAGTTAACTAAGGAAGTCGTTACTCTAGTAAAAAATGATTTCAAATGTTAATTGAAATTTAAAATCTAGGAAGAATTCTGAAATTCTTGCACACAATTCTATGAAATATGCGTATGAGTAATATTTAGATAACACACGTTTATTACTCATTCGAAGATAAACAGAGAAGTGTAAAAAAGTATAAAGTATGTAAAGTATGTTTAAATATTTATGTGATCGATCAACTTCCACTTTCATTAATCAACTTATTTTATTGGCCAAAGGAAGAAGCCTTTTGAAGCTTGTAATAATGGGTTCAATATTTCAAGTAGTTTTTGTACAAATGTACTCTTGAATTGGAGTTTCAAGCTTATAAATCTAAAATATATGAAAATAATTAAAATATATTCACAAAAATTATATATGTTAAATTTAAAAAGGATTGGTTTACAAGTGACCGTAGCATAGCGATTCGTTTCATGGACAGAAATACTAAAGTATGTAGATTGAGCTAAAATTTTGTTAAATGACAGTTCACAACATCTTAATTAAAAAAAAAAAATAGTTCAACGTTTTATAGTAGTGAGCTAGATTTTTTTAGATTTTTGTATGGGATCAAATCAATATTTTTTGGGGATTCATGAAGTAAAATCTAATTTTCCGTTTTAATTTTATTGTTAAAAATAATTGAGAAAAACAAACTTTGTTAAAAATAATTGAGAAAAACAAATAAGAGTGCTAAATTCATAATGAAGAATCTTCTTCTTCCTCCACTACAAATACGTGTGAAGAACATACTTCATGTTTTGTACATTTACACTTACATATATACCCACAAATACGATATATAAAAGTTTTTCATAAAAAAGGAATACTTCATGAGTCATTAAATTAATGAAATTTTTTCAATAGCTTTTTCCTACTGAACCGGTTTTGATAATTTTCTGAATGATAATGAAGTATTTGCTTGAACTTAGAAGTTGTACCCGATATCGGCCTATTCCTTTTAATATACTGAATTTATTTTGCTAGTTTTAGATTAGAAATTTCTCAGGACGATAACAAATATTCAGGTCGAATTTCATTGAGGTCTGTGAATAATTGTAGACGGACAGAGACAAACAGGCAGATAGATGAATGAGCAGACAAGACAATCTAAATCGATTCAAATTTTTTTTTTTTTTTTTTTGCTGTCATGCAAAAAAATACATACATAATGGGGTCTGAGATGATTTCTTTAAAGCGTTAAGTACAAAATGACTAAGTTAATATACCCTCTTCATCCCATTTGGTAGTCAAGGGTAAAAAAAACATATTTAGTATAACAATCCAAGTTAGAAAAGGTTTAATAGTTTAGTTAACATTTATTTATTTAGTTATAATAATCCATTAAGGATATTTCGGTGTGAAGCTTAGTTTTCTTCTGAATGGGAATGGTCATACCAAATTAAAGAGAGCAAAAGGCAAACCGGAAATATTTTTTAAATTTAAAATTACATATATATTTTAACATGGATGGATAAATTTATCTTTTTGGCATGATACGCGAAATTATGAATTTGTATAACCAAAGTCATTGTTTGTAGTGTTGGGGTTTTAAAATTAAAAAATATGTACAAGAAGCTTTAAAAAATTTCAAAAATTATTTTTATTATTAATAATTTTTCAATATTTTTTGTCCGTTTTTGTCATTTTGAAAGTGCCAAAATACTTAATTATTTTACTTTTTTAGCTGTGATAACTTTTTCACTTTATTTCATGAAAGTCACACATACTCATCGTAAATTTTTATTACACCCGCCTTTATTTCGCAAATATTTTTAATTATCCTCCATTATTCCGATTCAACAGTTGTTCATACATTAAAATAAAGTTATGTACTGATAATTTCATAATATTTTTGTAATATAATTTCATTGACTACATTTTAACATTTTAGCTTCCAATATTTCTTATTGTACTGTAAACCTCTCTCACGCTCTCTTTATGCTATAAATGAAATGTTTTTTAGTAACTCAGTTTCCACAAATCAGCTGTTTACAGCATCAGTTTTTTTTGGTAAATGTTATAAAATAAAATTTTATGTTATTCTACAGAATGTGGATATTGTTTTGGATCCACAAATTTATTAATAATTAATGTTTAAATAACATTATGAAATATGCAATAATTTAGTCACATGTAAATGAATTTTAAATACTTTAACAAGATAAAGTTAAAGTACATATTAGATAGTTTTTCTGCTATACTTATTATTTATAGAGCCCGTTGAGACAAATTGTTGGCTTCTCTTACCGCAACTGCTATGGCTTCCCATAGTAAGAACTTTTTGAGAAATTTTGACTACTTTTGGGTCTTAAAATTTTCTGTAATCTTCTGTCGAGTATAAGTGACATTAAATTATTGACCAGAAAGTTGACCAGAAAGTTGACCAGAAAATGCTACGCAGCAAGAATATTTGTTGGAAAACTTGGCTTCAATTTCCGTACTTCATTTTTGGACTCTTAATTTTTAGCGGCGTGTATGTCGGGAACTTTAAAGCCTTATATGTTTTTAAACCTGAACACAAAAGAAAATTAAGCAAAATTAACGTTGAACAAAGTTGATTTAAGTTTGATTTTTTTCATTTTTACGTTTGTGGTGAAATTATATTTTACTTATTAGAATCTTCCAATATTCATATACATAAAATGACACAACAACAAATATTTAAAATTACTTTCAAATAGTAAAATTTCAAGTAGTAAAATTTGAAGAAAGTTCTCAAGAAAATTTATTTACTGTAAAACAATATTAAATAACTAAAATTTTACAAAGATTTTTTTCCTGTGTGGATTTGTTTTAAATTTTCGCAGAAAATATTCCGAGCAACGAGCTAGATGGGCTGTTTTCCTACAGGATGGATTTTTTTTGAAAATACTTTCTATATTTTGGCTTTAGTAACATCATGTAGACTTCTTCATTTGCCTAAAACAAATTTTCTGTAAACGTACGAGTTCTTCCGATACTCTTTAATAATATTGGAATCAGCTTGATGGCATACCTTTGAATGCTTTTCTACCTTTTTGTAGGACCAAGCTGGATTTAAAAATTTTTGTGCGAAATTTTTTAATACGCACTTTTTTCTGTTCTGGTCCGGAATTTAACATAACAACTGACATGTTTTACAAAGATAACTTAATCAAAAATAATCAAATAATATTTGGGTTAAAAGTTTTAATAAAAATGTGAGTTAAGAGTTTTTCGATCTCACTCTTTAATTATATGACTCATTTTTGCGTTTTGTGTAAGAAAATTTTATTTATATTGTAAATGTATGTATATAAGCTGTGTATCTACGCAACATAATTCACACGCATTTATAATGGATTCGGCATAGCCGAATATAGCGTTCTAGCTGGTTTAATTAAAAATCATCCCGGAAGGATATACTGTGCCATTTTTCCTACCCCTTGCCATCACATATGGTGTTGAAGGACAAAAAATACAAATTAGTGTAGAACAGAAAAAAATAAAATCAAATTTCATCCCACTTAATTTTAAGAGAGCCACACTTCTAGAAACCCTTTAAATTGTAAAACTATAACGCGATCTTATAATTGTTCGCGTGTAATGGGAAAATTTTTTCAAGTCTGAATTGTTTAAAATTATGGCCAGTGAACAAGAAAAATTAAGAAAAATGAAATCTCTTCAAAATTTTCCCCAAAATATTAAGACTAACAAATATTTGCTTCCTTATTGATGGGCTATCAAAAAAGGTCAACTATTTTATAAATTGTGATAACAGCTAAAATTCCACATTATTGAACCAAACATAATGTTAAGTGTTATTCCGTCCACAAAACAGCTCTTTCCATTCTTAAAATATTTTAGTACTAAACTCCACCAGGTGGTGGAACATGTGGACATTGTGGGAGGTTAATGTAAAATTGTTTGTCCTGATAAACTAACATATAAATGACTAAAATTGTTATTAGATACAAAATATTTGTAATAAGTTTCAATTATTACACCGTGTCACTTATTTTTTAAATTTCTAGTATATAGCATTAACGGAACCTCACCAGAAATAAGTTTTTACATATTTACATAATTCCAACCTACACCACCTTAGGTGGTTTGGATATGATGCGTTTGTGCAAAAATGTTAACGGGTTAAAAAGACATGCTACCGTCACTTTTCAGTACACAGTTCGACCCTGGATCACTTACTGAGTCGATTTAACGATGTTCGTTTGACCGACTGGCTATTCATGTGAACTTTGTGATCATAACGAAATTAGACATGTGTCATTATTTTGGCCCAATGACGATGCCTGTTCCTTTAATTAACCTACAGAATGGGGATTTAAAACCACAAAAGTCCAGAATATAAGACGATTAAAAAAATTTACAAAGTAGGTTTATGATATCCTTGTACGATGTGCCAAATTATATATAGATCGGTCTCTCATTTCTCACAGCTCCCATATAAGCCCCCTTCCAAATATCACTCTAAATGGCTAAAATCTCATATATTGTTTATTATTATAATAAGAATTGGTTAAATTATAACAAACATAAATATAAATCGATATGCGAAATTTTACGCTCACAGAGAAAATCCTATTTGACCATAAATATATCCTTTGCGTCGATTAAAACGAAAGCTGACACGATTAGGAAAAAATTTTGATTTTTGATTTGATTTTTTCTGGTTTTTTTTTAACGTCTAATACTTCAATTTAACTTATATTTAAAGGGAAACTGTGACACAAAATTTCAAATATACTAAAGTCATCATTACAATTAGCATTTGGAGCTAACACTTGTTTAGCATTTGGTGCCTATCACTTCACCTTTCTCACTGTCATTTTTACTTCTCAGTTTTAAAAATATTAAAATTTTGTTTAAAATATATAAAACTTACTTTCAAACAATGAAACTAACACATACATATATAGTGCCAAGTTATATATTATTATTTCCTTAGTGTCGTTTTTTCAACACGAATTACATGCAGATATTATATGAAGAAACTTTTAGGTGTTTAACGAAAAAATTGCAAAAGTAAAAACTTTAACACTTATAATCATAATGAAGAGGGTTTGTGTCATTTGCACTTTTATACTTTTAGTTCTTGTAAAATAATATTTAAAATTTGAAATGTATAAAAAGGATATGACTTTAAATTGTAAAGATTTAAAGGGAGGTTAAGTTGCTTATTGTAATATTAAATGCTAAAAATTAGTTTTGATACAAATTTTGGAATTTGAGTTACAAAGTTATTGTCCAATATGGTACTTAATATATATTATATAAATATTACGAATGAGTCATATGATTTTCTTACATTAATCATACGCACTCATAAGTATTCAGTTCTATTGAATGTTCCAAGGGTATTTTGGAAATTATTTTGTAAATTTTAAGCTACCGAAAAAAGCATTGATTTCATTATATCTTTTAAACTGTAAGATAACATCCATTAAAACAGGTGGTATAGAGGACATTCGGTTTATAACAACAAGAAGGAGGCATTTAGGATTCAGAAAAGTTTATATACTTTAGGAGACGATTCAAAAACGGAGTACATTTTAATTTATAGATCTGTTAATAATTTTTATGTCCACAATAATGAAAAATATTTAAAAAATTGATGCAGCTAAAAACAGTGTTTCATATTGGTCGCAATTTTTTAGATAATTTTCTGAAGTTGGCAACATATATTTACTCTGAAGAACGTAATTTTGGTAGGGCCCGTATAAAGCACCAATCCTGGATTTAAGGTAAAAAAGGATTAAATCTTATAAATATGGACAAATTTTCTTGAAATTTGGTACAATATTTTTCTCACAGTATTTAGTTGTAGGCAGCTTACCGAAATAAAATTCTTATAATGGACTAATTCTATTGAAATTTGACACAACTATTTTTCTTACTTTTTTCCAGTGTATATATCTAGTTGAAATTTAAATTTATATTTATGTTTCGTGTTTCATATAAGTCTTTTAGGTTGAACTTTTAAAAAATATTTCAATGAAAATCAGCAATAAAATGTTTGAACTTGGTGTAAATATGTGTGGTGAATTGTAGGAACATCAGTTCCCATTCAACTGTTGCTCCCATTAGAAGACCTAATCTCGGAATGGGTTTTAAAGAATAAAATACTTGTATATAGTGCTTTATTTCACTGAATTTCGGCACAATTAATTTTTAAGTTCAATCCTTTAGCTTCAATTTGAACTTCCTATTAATAAAACTCTATGTAAAAGATCTTCAAGAAAGTTGGCGATTATTTAGCATTAAAACGTGTGGTGAACTTCCACCAAGTACATTTGGATATAGCGCCAAAATAGTTACTATCACTAAAATGAAAGTCTAAAACCTAAATTTTAACTTTAAATTGTGTATGGTATATAAAGTCTGGCACAGCAAAAATAAAATTCTTAATTGTTTTCTAATGAATAGACTTTACAGGTTTTATGTAAAAAACCTAAGGGAACTCAATTTATGTATCCCAGAGAATGAGACCAGGTGGATTTATGCCTGAATATATAATACTTAATAATTATACCCTACACCACCATCAGGGATTGTGGTATAATGCCTTTGTGATTAAGTTTGTAACGCACAGAAAAAATATGGCTTGCGCCACATTTAAATATACCGTTTAACTCAAAATCACTTTCTGAGTGTATTTAACGATATTCGACCGTCTGGCTCGCTGACCATGTAAACTTTGTGTACAAACTGCAGATCGTAATTTTAGACATATCTTGATCTAATTTGGTACACATCATTATTAAGACCAAGGACGATGCCTATTGAAATTGGGGGGATACATTTTTACACCCAATACCCCGGAATTGGGTTTTAAGGTTTTTGTTATATAATAAGTTAGTCAAATGTAAGCAGAATTCTAAGTTATACGAGGGTCATTCATTAAAATTTGAAAGCTATCATTTAATACCAACAATGTGGTGTAGGGTTTAAAACATTCGAGTTTGACCGACTATAACTTCCTACTAGTTTTTATACTCTGCACCACTAAAGGTGTTTGGCGTACTATGGGTTTGTAGTGATGTTACACCAACCTTTAAGTATGCCGTTCGACTCAGATTCAGATTCTTAGTCAATTTAACGATGTCCGTCCATCCGTCCGGCTGGCTCATGTAAACATGAATTCTAATATCACAATAATATACTGCACACTTAAGAACAAATCAGGAAATCCAATTATACCAGAATCGTTGATTAATTTTTCGAAGATGTGGTGTAAGTTATTAGATAGTCGGGCTTGACCGATTATTAATTCTTACTTGTTCTTTTTTTGTTATATACTGTAAATGAGATTCTATTTATCTTCTTTTATCACAAAATTCGCTTTTATTCATGTTTTTTACTCCGCAAGGATGACGTTGTAAATAGTTGAAATATTTAAAAATAAATAAATAAATAAATAAATAAATAAATAAATAAATAAATAAATTGCCTTTTGGTTAATATAGAATGGAAAGTTGACATAATAGCAAAAATAAAATATCACAAATATATAATTTATAACATATCAATATAATTTCAAACGTCCTTAATAATTTCCTTCTTAAGACCCATTTGCATTTTGGAATTCAAATTTTAATTTGCTTCCTCATTAATTACGCCAATGAAAGTGACAACTTTAAATTAAAATATTGTTCTAACATTTTCAATATCTTTATCTTTAAAAAGCGCTCTTTGTGTACCGGAGAATAAAAGAAATTAAATTATTTTTCAATATTATATTTATTATTTTTTTCTTTCAGAACCACCATTTAAAAATAACTACAAATATATAAAAATATATATGATACAACAATAACAATTGATATTTTCTTTTAATATAATAAAATGCCTGTCAACATCTGTATTAAATGCCACCAAGAGAGTAACAGTTAAAAATTTCATAAAATTCTTTTTATTCCCATCTATGGAAATTGTATCTGATTTTTTTTATATGCAACAGTTTGTATTATTTGCAACATGTATTGAAATATAAAGTTTAATAATAAAATAAACATTTATTTCAATTATTGTGAACAAGTTTGCCAATAAAAATAAAATACATTGTTGCATAAAAAAAAATTAAATAATTTGAAATTTACTGTATTTATTTAATGGATGTTATTATTATTTTGTTATAATTTAGAAATTATAATTTTTTTACTTCCAACTACTGGACTATTTTTAACAACATATCCGTTATTATTCATACTTATATATATTCATATATATTTATTTCTAATTTATATACTTAATCTAAGATAAAGGTATCAATAAGCTTGTAATTTTCCACAAGTTATATGCATCCTTTTAAGATCAATATAAACAAGTAAGAACGCCATATTAAGTTGTGCCTAATTTTCAAACACACTTACACATACACTTTCAAATACAATATAATTTTTTCTAATATATATATAACAGAGGAATGCTTAATGCGTCATAACATTTGTTATATTTTTGGCTATAATTTTTTTACTGAATAAATGATTATAATTTTCGGTATAATAACGAAGTAAATATAACTTAATATTATGAAAAAATTCATTCGAATTTGTCGATTCATAATTGAAAATTTTTTAAAAGATATTTACTTAAAGTGGGAGGTTGCCTCAGATATCGGTTCATTCCTTTTTATATACTGAGCCGATTTTATTGGTTTTAACTACGAGACTTTTGAAAACTTTAACAAATACTCAGACCTACTTTCATTGCTCAACTCTCGAACTGACAGTCGGACTGCCAGACAGAGAGATATATAGACGGACATGCGAAAATAGCTTAATCAGCTCAGATTTTCATTTGATGCAATAATATATATGCATTATTGTGTCTCAGCGATAAACATGGCAAAGTTCATCTCTTATAGTAGTAAAGGTTATAAAGGTAGTAAAGGTGTAAAGGTTATTCTTTGGAACCTCTGTTGAAATTATGTTTATATAAGTGATCTAACTAATCCACATTCTTTACACAATTCTTAATAATATTGTTCTAAATATCTAATTAATATATTAGCCCATTTCAAAGGTTATTATTCTGATAAGATAATTAAAAAAGCTATTAAGAACGTAAAAGTCGGCTAAGAAATGTTGTCACAATATTTAAATTTTTTCAGAATCATGTTCTTTGAAATGACATTTCCAAGCCAATTTTTCCAATTTTTATAAGCTCTACTTGCGTTTTATTTCCTTCTTTTATAGATATATATTAAAAATTTTTAAGGTGACACAAGTATGACTAATATTTAATAAATTGATGAGAATATTAAGAAGTTATTTTAATTTTAATGAATTTTAATTTATAAGTCATATGACTTATCACACATTTTTCTGTAAAAATATATGGCGTTATCATGCTTTGTATATTTCATCATGTTCTTCACACAAAATAATTATTTTAAATAAATTTTATATTTAAAATTAATTTGTGTGATTGACCATCAACTAAAAGTGTGTTGACCAAGAGACACTTAAGTAATTAATTGAAGTTTAATCTAATTAAATCAAGTTTTACAATATTTTTAATACAAACAAAAAACTAAAATAATTTCAATTGAAGTTAAAAAATATGTATATATACTGATACACAATACTATAGAGACATTTAAGTTTTTCTACAAATCTTAGTTGTTGTCATGAGAAGCAAGTTAACGCTACTTTTCTAAAGGAAAAAAGATTTTTTTCTTTTTCTTGTTACTCGTCTTATTCAAGCGATCAAATGTTTTCGGTACAATTTTATGTGTAATATTTGTATAAACGCAGAAAATTACCTTTTAAAATATAAACAAGAATAAAATATTTCAGTTTCTGTTTCTTAGAGTTTTTATGACAATATCACAATTTTCGAACTCAAAAATAAATGTTCTGAAAGAGTGGTGCGAAATTTCTTTAAGTAAGATGTTCGAAAACCTATCAAAAAAGAAGGATTTATCTTAAAAAGAAGAAGCCACCCGTCACAAATAAAGCACTAATTAAATCTCCCTCTGACTTCCAATTACGTTGCTCAGATTTAAAGAAAAGCTGAAAACACAAAATATAAGAAGCTAAAGTGTAAGCCAATGCTAAAAAAACAGCATGAAGGAAATCGTCTAAAATTTGCACGAAATTGAATAATAATATTAATTTAGATAGGTTTGAATTATACTTGTGTTATTGACAAGATTTGAGATCGAATGTCGTTCGGATGTCATAACATGATATCGGCGGGGGTAATGCTACGTCTAAAATTTGTTCCAACAAAAAAGAATATCACAAATTGTAACGAATTTGCTTTAAGATGTTCATCTCCCTTTTATGAAGGAAGATTGCATAATCCAGCAAGATTATACTGCAGTACAGCTTAAATCAGTTTAAAAATAGGTTTAGCGAACAATGGAAAACTTGCAGTCACACATGACCCGTAAAGTTAATTCAGATAAAGCCCAAAACGAAAACATAATGGCAGAGCTGAAAGCAAAAATATTGCTAGTTTGGTAGGACATTAATATCTATATTCTTGGAATATTAGTGGAATCAATACCAGACCGTATTTTTGAGATAATCCACAACGACGGATCATACACCCATTATGTATAGTGCTATGAAGACTGATAAACTTAAGTGCATTTAAAGGATATTACCGTACTTGTGTAATTTACTATTAGACTTATTAGCGCCTAATTTCGTTAAAATAGCTTCATATTTATGATGATCATTTATGATTTTAAAACCCTATTCTGGGTGGAACATTTGTATGGGGGATGGGTGTAAAATTCATCATAACCAATTTCAACATGTATTGTCCTTGGTGCAAATTTTCATCAAGATATCTTCAAAATTGCGACTTGCATTTTTTCCAAATATAACAGTGAGAGCCAAACGGACGCCCGTCATTAAAATAGCTCAGAAAGTGATTCCGTTGCAAGGACATACTGCATTAAACTCCAGCCACCAATTTTGGTGTAGGGTATAAAATTAAAATAAAATACAAGTAAACTTTTACGTTTAAAATATATTGAATAAAGTCTTAGTTAATTTAATAAAAGTATTTTTGCACACTAAATATTTATGTGTATCCCACACTACCATAAGTGGCTAGAAAAATGTTGCTGTATTCCGTTCGACCGAAAATCACAGTTTTGTTTACATGGTGAAACTAGTGATGATGGGTTCATTATTTCGCGAAACTGTACGTGGATTGTTGCATTATTTTTCATATGTAACACACAACACTTCCTCCAAATATCTCACATTTGCAATTGTATTCTAATAAGAATTCGACAAGTTGTGAAAAATTTAGGCGAAAATTGATGTGCGATAATTTCTTCTAGCTCACATAAAATGTCCACAGAAAAAATCCTTTAAGAACGCTCTGATCCCACACGAATATGAGTATCATTATAACATATTACACTCTAAAGCATAAATTCAAAAAAATGCTTTTATCCGAGGGTGGTGCATTAAATTTTGATAGCTATCGTTATGTAAGATATTTTACTTCTTACTTGTTTAATTTCATTTTTTCAAATTCTTCAAAAAATATTATATGCGTTTATAGAAATATGCAATAGTAAAGTGTATTTAAAAGAAAATGTTAAGCAGAGTCTAATATCCAAAATTATTATTATTTAAGTACAAATTCTATTATTCTTGTTTAAATATGTTAACTAAAAATAGTTTTCTAGAAATATACATTTTGTATTAAAATAGTTGTTATATTCATAATAATCTTACAACAAGTATATTGTCTTGCTAATTATATCTTCTTCTTCTTTTGTGGAATACATTTTTTTTCTACTACAATTTCTAGTTTGTATTTTACTTTATAGACCGATTTGTTGGTAAACATTAAAACAAATTAATTAAATTAATTAGTATTACATATTATATCTATACTAACCGATATTCTTATAAGTATCTAAAATGTCTATATACACATATATATATTATTTAAACAAAACAAAATTTTACATCAACTATTAACATTTTCTGTCTACAAGTAAATTGTATTTGTTATCTGTAAAATTATGCAGTAAATTCTAGAACATAGAAAATATCATAATTGAATTTGTATGTAATTATTGTTAAGTTTAGTGTAATGTTTACAGTAAATTTATTTAGAAATTTTGTTTAATAATTAAAACAGTACGTAGATATTTTACATATCGTCCCTGCGCTGACAGGAGTTCCTATGTTATTTTTTGAGATTTTTTTTAATATTGGATTTGAAAGCCCTATTCGTTATACATGTTCCCACAAAATCTTTTGTTAAAATCTTAACTGCTTTTGGATGTAGAAGACTGCTTATGTAATACTAAATAAAAAATAATATTCCAAAAAATTTCCTATGTATTTATATAATTTGTGTTAAATAATTAGTGGATTTTAAGCACATTTCACAATGAATCTGTGTTTGTTTGTTTGTGTGTTAATTTGTTTGCGACTTATAGACACTTTAGCTACTGGATCGATTTTGCTGAAATTTCCACAGAATGATCTCCATATACTCGAAAGTAACATAGCTAAAAAGTCGATAGGACCAGGGAAAGAGGTACCCCAAACAACGAAAACATTGATTATCGAATATCTAAAGAAATATAATGGCGAGAATATTCTTATTTTGTTTCAATCAGTTCTTCATGGAACTGATTCGTTGGATGAAGTATAGGACGGATAGGATGATCAATATTTTCTTCATACGAAGAAAATATTGATCATAGAATATTTAGAGAACCACTTATCGAGAATTTTCGAAATTGGTCCCAATAACTTTTTCAGCGAACTGTTTTTCAAGACAAAATGTGGGACGGATAGAATCAGAGGAAGAGGTAGCTCTTATACAAGACAAAGTTTGATCATCGATTATCTAAAGAACTATAATAGCGAGACTTTTCAAATTTGGTTCAAATAATTTTTTCTATAAACTTTTTACGAAGTAAAACTTGAGACGGATAGGATTAGGGGAAGAGGTGGCCCTCATACAAGGCAATTATTGATCATCGAATATTTAAGGAATTACAATAGCGAATATTTTCGAATTAAGTCCCAACCAATTTATCAAGGAACTGTTTAACTAGACAAAATGAAAGACGGTGGGACCATGGGGTGTAGTACCATTCACTTTATATAGAGGCGGCAAAGAACACTGGGTCCTAGCTAGTTGCATATACTGTTCAAACAAAATGCCCCAACCACACATTACAACATTAATAAATCTAAGCATAACCGAAAGAACTTTCAAAAAATATATTTAAATTATAGAATTATAATGAAATAATACTGTTCTTTTGCATCTCCATTAAATTCCAAAGACTCACGTAAGTACTTTTGCCAGCACGGTGACGATATGGTTATTACCAACTTATTTGTAATTGTTGCATGCCAATAAATATGAATTAATTATTTAAATTCTTCAACATTTTTATACTTTAACAAACGTTCTTGGAAATATTATTTTACAGGTTTTTGCATTTAGGGATTTTTTTATATAAGAAAATCATGGTTCTGTTTAACCTACTTACTCTAAGGATTCTTATCAAAACAAAAATAAACGTTTTATTTTTTTAATATACGTTTTATTTTTAGAATTTTACGGTCTGTGAAGTTTTTGTATAACAGTTTAAAATACGAAAAAAATTAATGTGAACAAAAAACTTAAATTGAAAACGCACTTGTTAAGCTGAATGTCTGAGGTACGTATGAGTGATGTAATGTAGATGAGCGAACATTAAGTATACGCATATATACCCTTTTTCCTTGTAACATGACTAATTATTACAAAGAAAAACAAGCAAGAATGCTATATTCCGCGATGCCGAATCGTCAATACCCTTCACCACAATTGCGTGTTAGTAAATAAATACACTCACAGGCGTAAACAATATATAAAAGTTTTTAATGAGACATAAAATAAGCAATATTTTTGGCCATAATTTTTTTCTACTGAACCGATTATTATAATTTTTCGGTATATAATTTTCCATTTCTGCGCAATGGTACACGTTATTATACGGACAAAACGTGTTTAAATGAATATTTTTTTTATTTAAAATTCCTTTGTTTTATATATATTTATATAACTGATTTTCTACTAACACATCAGAGCAAAATTTGATTAACCTTGAACTCATTTTGACAAACAATCTGAAAAATACCACAAAAGATTATTAAAAAGTCTGGTGTTAATAGATTTAACCATCTTATGGTTACATTTCACGCAACATTCTTTCACACATAAAGAAAATATCAAGATAAAACAATTAAAATTAAAAAATTTTTATAAATTTATGTACATCAGTAATTGTTTCATGAAAAATAATGTTGTATAACCACAGGTTTCATTCATGCGCAAAATCATACTGACTTGCTGCTAGACATAAATAGGAAAATGCTAATAATTCATGTCGTGAAATATTTTGACACTTCTGTTGTAAGTTTGTGTGTGCTGGTGCAAAGCTATACAATCCATAATTATTCAAACTTAAGGGCCTTTCACTTGTTAGGTGCCGTCCTTGGCATATTAACACTATTTTTATTCATCTTGTCAATATTCCTGTTGTATCCTCTGAAGTTACCAATCATTTGGATGGTTTTGATATTCATGACTTTAATAAAAAAAAATAATTTCATGGATTTCGAAAACTAAAATGAATTTAGCCTTTAAAATTAAAGAGTAAAGTTATTGCACATTTACTTATCACAATAAAGACTGAGGTCGAAGTCATTTGTTATATTTACAACAAATCAATATATTGCAAATCTGAATAAAATGAGTGATACTAATATTAAAAATTATTTCAAACAAAAATCAAATTGGTCCTACCAAAAAATGGGCCAAACATTAAAACATTGATGGAAAACCTGGTTCAGGTAGAAAGAATTTCTAAAAGAACTCTCAACACAGATGATTGGAAAGCAGGACTGTTAGCTTAGTGCTCGTTCTATTAAGTATGAAAAGTTAAAGTAAATGCAGGTCTAAAAACAAATAAGACTCAAAAGTGTTCTATTAGGAACGCTGCTGAAATATTAGAGGTCAACAACAGAGCACGGAAATTGAAGTCAAGTTTAAAAAAAATATTCTTACTGCATAATGGACTTTCGAAAAATATATGTTGCTGATGCCCAAAAGAACGTTAAACAAACGAGAACTTACGCAGTCAAAATTTCACAAAATTTCCTCAGTATCGCAAACAATTTATATTTAGGACAAAAGCTAATAACTTTTTACAACGGGTTTCAGAAATACCAAAATATACATCAAGGAATGTCTGCAAAAAGTACTGCTTCCATTCGTACAAACTTTGTAATGTATTCACTTATTTTTGGCCTGACTTAGCATTATATAGCAATGGTAAACAGGCTCCTGAACAGTACAAATCAGTAATTTTATATTTTATCAAGAAGCTTAAGCTAGTGGGGAAGTATTGGGCTCTTATTTAAAGAAAATTGGAGAGCACATAAAGGTGTCCAAAAGTGTGTGCAGATTTTCAACGTTTGATCAAACTGACATAAAGCTCTAAAAACGTAAATGGATGGAAATTAATTAATAAAAATATAAATATAAGTCTAGTGGTTTCGTTTTTATTAAAAAATCTGTATTTTCAGAATTTTTCGAACTCATTCTTTAACATGTTTGGTAGGCATACAATTTTGGCAGAAAATAATAAATTTATTACATTTTTATTATTATAAATTTTTTCTTAGATAAATAGTCATTTAGCTATGGTAGAGGGACATATAAGTTTAGTTTATTTAGATTTTCTCATAACCAATCAAATTAAGTTGCTATTAAAATCGTATAAAATATATTGAATATCATAGAAAGATTTAAATTCAAACTTGTTTAAAAGTTTTAAAAATCAACGTCGTGTACATCAGCTTTAAAATTCTTTGTAAATTTGTTCATTTTCAACGGTGTACCTTTCTTATAGTGCATGCAAAACTAAAATACATGTCAGTGAATATACTTGGGTTCATATATGTCTTTATGTATCTCTAACAAATACAAACTCAATCAGAGTTAAATGTCATATTTTGAAGGAAAAGAGAATTTATGTTAAAACAATGTTGCATTTCGGGTGGTAAAACAGAAAATATTTTTGGTTCTGGTGATGGAGGGTGCTTTGATTTAGCAAAATTTAGCTTTTTTGCAAAGACTTTGTTGGAAACATGCTTTGTCGCGCTATATAAAAAAATCAAAATAGTAAAAATTAAATTTCTCTTTGCTTGCTGTCATGTCATTGACATTAAATTTGTAAACGTTAATGGTTTAAATTTTATTAAATTAAATGAACATAAATTGAAAAGTATTTAAATTTTAATGTGACTAAAATGTTTTTGATTTAGGTAATTCAAGTTTAAAAATTGTCAAAGGAAAAATCTGAAATCATTACCATTCATTTGGGTAGTGAATGATATATTGATTAATTTGTGACGGAGAAATTTTAAGGTGAGAAAAGGACTCTATAACAATGAAATCAGACAAAGGTAATTTTACAGTAACGATAAAGAACAAATACTACGATTTGAAAATGACAAACTAAAACAACATGCGATGACGCAACTAGCAACAGTATATAAATCTCGGCAACCCTCAGGATACCGGTTAATAAGGGCGATTGAGAATAAATAAATATACTGGAAGATCCCACGGATGTGCCCAGCGGAATATATATGAAAATATTGAACTTTCCAATTTAAGATTTTGGATAAAATAATAAAATTTATGGACAGAATAAGAGGCACGTAAGGGTGACGTAGGAGTGTAACCAATAATTGCGGACGTGATCATGGAAAATAAACTGAGGATGATGACCTTTTTGAAGTACTGAAGAAGAATAAGATGAAGAATACACTAAAAAATATAATATATACTACACTGACTGAATGTATTTTTAAGAAAGGACAACATAATTCAAGTGGGATTGTAGTGATAATGACTGAAAAGAGTAAAAGAGTAAATACTACAACCAATTTAGTAACAAGAGTTCTTGATAATAGCAATCATTTAATCCATGATGATATAGATAAAGACCAGGACTATATTACGCTTCCTACACGAGACAATAAATACTCTGACTAAATTTGCGTTGAAATCGAAAATTTAAAGGCCATTGATAATATCAGAATAACGCGTTACCGTTTAAATTTTTCGGAAGTTTCGCAAAATATGAGATTTTGGAAAGCAAAAAAAGATAAATATTGGTTTAACTTAAGACAAATTAAGACATGTTTCGCTCAAATTCGGTTTTTTTTATATTTTTATAAATTTTAATTGTGAAATGAAACGGTTTAACGAATGTACATTTCCCAACTAAAACCCACTTTTCCTGAAAATGTCACTTTTTGTGGACACAACCAATCCAAATTAAGTTAAAGGATGTCTAGAAACTAAGTATACCAGACAAATAATGTTAAATGTAATGCAAAATGTACAAAAATAATGTAAATTTGTTAAAATGAAAACAAATATAAGAAATCAATGGCGAATGCAATGTAAAATGTGATACAGTTGCATTTAAAAAGTACACAAATACAAACTTAAGTTAAATCCTAAATGCAGTATTTAAGATAAGGAAATAGCAACAAGAACAATGTTATCAACTAAACTAACAAACAAGTAAACAAACATAGTTTGTAGTTTGATAAATTGTATTCAGGTTTATATATGTTTGTAGGTGGTCAACTTAAAGAGGATGTTTGTGCACCACTAATGTCATTTATAAACCGGAAACTATGGTTGCCAGTATGCTGAAGTACAAATAATTTTAAACTCAATTGAGTTGAGGAAAACTCTAATGAAATGGAAATTTAATCTATTTGATTTGTTAATGTAAGGAAAAATACAAATTCAACTCATTTTATTTATTTAAATATATTGTACAAAAATAGTATCATAGAAATATGTTCCTTTAAATATCTTTCTGTATTAATCTTGCCATTCCATGTATAGTGCTAAATGGAATCAGCACTAAAAAGCACCATACATACGTTTTTTAATAGGTCATACAAGCCATTTCATTGAAAAGTTGTTCTTATATAACAGTTAGAAGAAACAAAATTAATTTAAAAAATTAGTGAAGAAGAAACCAAAACATTTATATTATTTACCTTTCTTTAAATTTATTTTTTACAAAAGTATTGGAGTCAAAATAATAGCACCACGAGATTTTAACTATAAAAATAAACAAAATTTGTTAGACTCATTGGTTCACAGAATACTACTCCCCCTTTTTTCAATATGCCGAACCAATTAAGTTTTATCAAACTCTTATCTCTTTGGGACATGCGAAGCAGTTAAGAGGGGGACTTTTAATATTCTATGGACTTTCAAATTATATTTCACAAGCTTTCTCATACAGTTTCAGTACTTATTAACAGATTTAAATAATAATGTCGCGTTCTTCATTTGAAGTTTTACGGTGACGCAACAGTTTTTCGTCAACTTGAAGATTATGGTATTTTTAATAATTTTATTTGATTATCCGATAATATTTCTTATTTCGGCATAAGTTTGTTTATTAGAACCACGAGTTCCCGTTTTTCTGAAATATAGTGTTTAGATTAACCCATTATGTAAATTCTACTAACACGCTTCTTGAAAACTTTGTCAATTATAAATTACAGAAGCAACTGTGTACTCTTTTGCACAAAATGTTATAACATTTGCATGAACGGTTTATGGTTTTTTCGAAGTATAATAGAAATGGTGTTATTATTTTGACAGGTTCCCATCTAATGTTTTGTCTTCATAATAAAATTTATTTCTCAGAAAAGGTACTTCCAATAAGAGGATTATGAAATTGTGGATAAAATTATAAATGAAAAAAAAAACACTAATCAGCTACGAAGAGCTGATATGTGAGTGATGCTATTATTTTAACCGCAGCTGTATATTCTTGCATCAAATCAAAATCTAAATTGATTTAGCTGTGCCCATCTGACTGTTTTCGGCACGCTCTTATCTATAATAATTAACAGAGCTCAATTAAATTTTACATGAGTATTTGTTATAGTACTGAAAAATTGTTTAAATAGTTTTTTAAAGATATAGTTTTTTTTTAAGATATAGACCGATGTATCAAGCAACCCCTAAGGTCAAGGAAAAATCTTTGGTAAAATAGTTAATTATAAATTATGAATGCCATAATATAAAGCTTTTTAAAAATTATAATCAATTTTATAACTCATTAAGTGCTGTGAGTTATATAAAAAACACTTTTATTTATTTTTTACGATTGTGAGTGTATGTGGGTGTAAACGAAACTTTACGTATTAACTTCACACGCATTTATGGTGGACGGTATTGAAGATTCGGTATAGCCGAATATTGTATTAATTATTGTTATTTTATAATTTACTTTGCACACGTTTAAGTATAATAAAATGCATAAACTTTTTATTATACAACGTTCAAATATTTAACATTGTTTTCATTTCCTTACAAGAATTTCATAAATAATTTTTAAGTAATTAAAATAGAAAATTATTGCAGAGTTATGTTTTATTTTAAGCAATTTGAGATAAAATAGAATCGTTGTAATAAGAGTCACACAAAATTTATAATTTGTTACATTATCTTAGATTTTCAAATACATATGTTATACAATTTTAGAAATCGTGTTTTTACATTTTTATTTAAATTGAAAATAAAACTGAAAACGGGAAAATTTACACACATGTATATTAGGATGTCTCTACGGGAAAACGTTCCCGGAATTTTCCCGGGAAATTTATTTTTATAAATTTTATCACGAATTTTCGGGACGTAATTAAAGTGAATAAGATATATTGTAACTTCAGAAAGAATCAACAAAAATTTCAATGAAAGTTCACCAGATTGCTTGTTATTGTTCTAAGCAGTTTCTTATTTGAAATTTGCTACGTAAATATACAATATCATCTATAAAATTGGGACCAGGGCGAGAGCAATTATTAATAAAAGAATATCTAAAGAACTATTAACAGTGAGAATTTTCAAAATTAGGTCCAAATTACTGCAAAACAATATATGTCGGGTTTTCTTGTTAGTCTATAAATATAAACCACATCTAATTATTGACAAAAATACTATTTTTGTTTAGAAATAATAACAATTTTTTCATTTAAGTACGAAATAATTATAAATCCACCTTATTTAAAGAGATGCAATTCCCATATTACGACTATTTTGTGTAACTTTAAATTATAGAATGTATATTACATTTCAAATTGTTATATAATATAAATTTCTGTTGCATTGACAGAACTTGCAATGGTCACATTGAAAATATTGTCCAACTCTCAGTTGCAAGAACAACAATATGGAAAAATATGGAAAAAATACTGGACACATAATCCCTTTACACCCTCTAGATAACAACATTAAATACATCATCGTCATATATAAATGTTTAGTTTTGTTCATTTTTGTTTCTGTTTCCCTTTCTTTTTTGCATATTTACATATGGAACTAAGTATTTTATACATAAATATGTTTACTATTCCAAACTATGTAATATTTTTGTTATTTTTCAAAAAATTGTCTTGCATCTTGTTGATGTTACTTTCTGACTGCATGACTGGTGTCCTACTAACCAATTTAATTAAAAGTTTGCAATTAGTAAATGGATTTTAGCGTAAACAAACTAACACAACCTACTAAAACTAAATAGTTTCTAGTTTATTTAAAATTATTTGTCTATGCCAAAAAAAGGAGAACTAGAATACTGATTTAATATGTCACTGACCGCATGGAATTAAAACAATTCCCTAAAGTTTGATATGTTATGCTGCTACAAAAAATTTATTATTGTTTTCTACAATAACAAATTCAATTCCAAAGTAATCTGAATTATAATACAAATAATTTATGATTTTTTGCGGATTCAAATTTTCAACGAAAATAAAATGGTCGTATCATAGATATTTAATAATTCATGTGAAGTCAAATAATAAATTTCTATTCACATGAATTTATGGCTTTTTTGATAGAGGAGGAGAAATGTTTTTGTTTAGGAAAATAGAATATTTTTTAATAATTACGATTCTTGGAAATTTGAAAATAACTCTAAATGAAAGAGAGAACAAAAAACGTATTTTAAATATATAAATAAATAAAATTGAACAAATGTGATTGTTTTGATTAATCTAATATTACGGAAATGAAATTTTTGATAGCAGTATCCGGTGCATTTTGTTTCCAACATACAATTTTTCCATTTCTCTATGAAGAAGTAACTATGTTTGTACTGTAAATCTCTTACAATTAAAGTTCTGCAATTAATTTTGCTTTTTTGTCTGAGTAACTTTTCCTCTTCCATATTGTCAAGATTTCTATTCTATGAATTTAAGTGAGTGTTTGGGACATTATCCTAAAACTTTCAGTATAATAATTCGTAATCAATACATAAAAATTATTTTTCAATGGTTTTAATGTCAATAATTTTATGGAAAAATGGTGTTCCATTTTCGGAACACCTTTCGTGATATTTAGTGCATTTTTTTCAGAATCCATCTTTCTAGGATCTTAACTCCATATAATTAACCCCCCATTAAATATATAGTACTTGCTTTTACCCCATGTCCTTTGTTGCCCAAAAATTTCCCTTAGTTCCCTTAGTTCTAGAGAAATTCCACAAATCACGAAGTGTATTTAAAAAGTAACTGGGATCAAATTCACGCTTTAGATATTCAATAATCTTATATTTGCTTTGTATGATCAGTAAGACAAATTCTTGAGAAAGTGTTTGGAATTGAATTGAGAATTGTTGCTGTTATAGTTCTTTAGATATTCGATAATAAAAAAAATAAAATTTTATTGGGACAAAATTCTAAAATTGTCGCTTTAATAGTTCCCCTAATCCTATCCATCTCACATTTTGCCTTGTAAAAATGTTCTTGAAAAAAATATTGGCACAAAATTTGAAAATCCTCGCTATTATAATCACTTAGAAAGTAATTCTGAGTCGAGCGGTATTTTTAAAGATGTGTGTAAGACCACTTTTCCTGAATGTTAAAAACATCAGCACAAATGTATAATACCAATAATAAGGTATAATAATACACTATTTAATTGTTTAAATATCCCAATACTAATACAATTAAAAGATTTACTTTCATAAGATGCACATTATTATTCCACAAGAAATTTTTATTTCAATATTTAGTTTAAATTAGAGTTAAGTATTTCGCATTTACTTATCTTAAATTTTAATATTATACTGCGGTACATTTATATATGAACATACTTATTTAATATACTTATACACATAATATAAAAAGAAATCGGAAAAAGTACGAAAATCCATTAGCATTAGTTGCTATTTTTCTTCTTTATATTTTTCTTAGTTTTTTCCACAACTTTGAAAAAAAAAATAACAAAAAACAACTAAAAGTGATGCAATAAAATTCTTCCATCAGCTGCAGTTTTTTCTTACTTTTTTGTTAATAATTCCATGGTGTGTGAAAATACAACTTTTATCATTCTGCAAAAAAAAAACTTATAAAAAATCAATACCAAAAATATCGCATAAATCATAGATAGAACTTAAACAAATTTTTGTGTGAGTATAAAAATCTGCTTACATAGGCTCAACTGATGTCATTATTAATATTGAAAAAAAAAATATATTTGTACATTTTTTTGAACACAACTGCAGTGCACTCAATTTAAAATTTCAAATCTGCTTAAATATCATATTTTGTTTGAATGCGGAGAAAAGAGAAAACACTTTGTATTAAATTCTGCTTAAATATAAATTTAAGTTTTATACGAAAATCTTTTTCCTTAACGAAATTATTGAAATTCGATCCATTAATTTCTATAAATCTCCCGGAATGGAGTTCCAAGTTAACTAAATATAAAATGATACAAAAGATTTACGCTACATGGTTTACAATCTCTCATAGCTCCAATATAAAGCTACAAAGACATTTGGATTGTTACCATATACAATCCAGTCAAACAAGTACTCAGCTATCATTCTACACATTAATATACAACAATCTCTTTTATATTTACCGTTTCGTAGTTTTAAACTTGTGTTCGTGATATGGTATATATGAGAAGCATTAAGAAGAAGAACATAAGATCAACCATTTCACTCTAATGTTGGAGTGAAATATGGATGCCCTCTATCGTCACAGCTATTTAACAGCACATGTTTGATGATACAGGTCGACGTTTGTTCAGAGAGAAGAGGGATCATAATTTTGTGCATCGAATTTTGCTTATATTTATCTTAACTTACCCACTACTATAACAATACTAACATATATGTGAGATGTATGGGCTTCAAAGTAATACTTGGAAGGGGGCTTATATGGCAATGGATCGACCCTTGGTGCATCGATTTAGAATTTCATAGGACTTAACCTTGTAGAATTTCGTTTAAGTCGCTTTATGCGCTTTTATGAGCTAATAACCTATTTTGAGAAGGATATGTGTATATGAGGAGCTTCGTTCTTGGGTAAGATAATAAGTGCCAAATTTCATGAAGATTTTGTGACCTGTAGAATTTTTGCAATTTTCACATGGACAGCCAACCGGTCGTACCGACAGACAGATAGACGGACGAACAGCCTTGAATTGGCTAATAAAGCAATTCTGATTGTAACTTTATGCTTCTATTTATCTTAACTCAAAATAAACTTTATTAAGGTACTAACACAAATGTGAAATCTGTAGGAAATTGTGGTCTGATACTCTTTTATAGAAATATAAATCATTTATATCCGATCTTTTTTAAGCTTTAAATTCGATTCGTGCCAAATTTCATTAACAAATGATTAACAAATGATTCGGTCCGTCAAAGTAGGCAACAGCTGCAGTTGTCATTGTTTAGAAAATAATATTTTAGTATATTTTTAGTTCCTAGAGATCATGTCATTATGACTAGATGGTTTTAAAATTAAATTCAAACATTAACTTTATTTTTGAATCACTCGTGGTCCGTTTTACAAATAATACGGGTCAACATTATGATTTTGAATTGTTATAAAAATGTTAATCCTGAGTAGTCAAATTATTCAGTTTTATATACATGTTTATCTTTTTACCGGTTCACTACATTGAATTTCCACAGACTTCATAATTTAAATTTTAGTACACATTTTAGTTCTTAGTATACATGTGAAATTATTCTCTATTCATTTGCCATTAATATTAAGTTGTTGATAACAGCTTTTATGCGCTTAACTATAATTGCATTTTAGTAGTTTGCATTTAACAAATTTAATTAAATAAAAGAAAATATTTAAATAAACAACAACGTGTGCCTGTAATTGTGTAAATTTTTTCAGAAGCTACAGGTATACATTTTATAACAGGTACACTGTTAGTAACTGTAAATGTATGGATATGCCAATGTGCACCAGAGACTTGGTACATTTATTTAAAGGTATATAAAGAAATATTTTCACATACATATATGAATATATATATATTTGTTCATGCATTATAAAATTATGGTAACATTGTGGTTAAATTATTTTACTTATTTTGTTTAAAAAAATAATATTAAAATGTTAATAGAAGCATTAAAATGGTGTTATGGTTTTAGTAAGAATTTTAAAAGTTTTCCTGATTTAAAATGTTTTGCGGTACAAATGTATTAAGATTTTTACACAAAGTGATATGGAACATTTATAAGTTAAGTTTCTTAGATATAAATACATTAAGTGATATTTGAAAGTATTAAAAAAAAACATTAATATCAATTTGTAAAAATATCAAAATAGAAAAACACATGAGTATCGCTTGTAATTGTATTAGTTCAGTGTATATCTTTTCTTTACAGTGAGTTTAGCAAATAACAAAAACTCCTTATAATCCTCTTAAAAAGAAAAATTGATTAAAATTAATGATGAAGAGAATACGGTTTCATATTGGTTATAAACCATTTTTCGTGGACCAAAAGGTTTTTAGCTTTTAATGGAATGAATTTTACAGAGATATAGTTCATAATTTAAAGCTCAAATTTAATTTTCTGTGTTTTTTTCTATCTACTTAATACTCATTTTACGTACCCTATTGACGTATTGACTTTTAATGAAATATATGTGGACCCACTGTACGTAAAATTGATTCTTTGAATTATGAGTGTTACTACACTCTGCCTTCAGACTGTTTTCAATGTAATTAAACATTACTGAGAGAATTTGCCCGTTGATAGATGGTTTAGGTTGAAGGAATGGTCCAAACAATAGCTCAGTTCTCTGACTATTTGCTATGAAAAGTTACGCTGCTAAAAATTTAAATTCCAAAAACAGAGCAAAAAAATTGAACTCAAGTTTTCTAAAAAATTTTCTTGCTGGATACTGGATGACGAATTGTATATTCTGACAGACTCTTCCATCCTCCTGGTTAGGTTATATTGCTGATATTCAAAGAATGTTGACGAAAAGCTTGAGAGCTAAATTTTCCCAAAAGTGTTCAAAAGATTTTAAATAAAGATAGACTACGTATTCGAGCATAGTGACTGAGAGCACTATAAAAACATTGATGGAAAGGTTTCCGAAAATTGAACGAAATTTCATCGCTAGCGATTAAAACTATAGAAAATATTTTTGTAAATAATAATTGCAATCAAATTAAAAAAATGGATTTTTCCTCACTTCTCTTTAAAATACATGCAGATTTCTTTCTCTAATTTAATACACTTTTGTTCCATGAAAAATTGTTGGTTTGGCCATTTATGTAGGACCAAGTTGGGGTTTTTTGAAAATATTTAATAATTTTAGTTCACATTTTTTGGTCACTTATTTTAATTTGAATATTTGCTTGACATTAAACAAAATAAATGATATGTTTTACAAATGTAACTTTTATAAAGAAAATCGAATAATACTTGGATTTAAAGTCTTAATGAAAAGCGTATGTTTAGAATCTCACCCTAATGAAATTCACATAATTATATAACTATATATTAAGCTTATAAAACTCTTTAATATTAAATTTATTAAATGAAATGCGTTTATAATAATTTCCACTTTTAATATGTGAAGCTAATTTCAAGAACACGAGTTCAAGATTTACAATAGTATGAAAATTCTCAAAATTATATTCCATAATTAACAGATGTGCCTTCCTCTTCAGTTTCAGTTAAAACAGCTCCTAAATATTGCTAAATTTCAATGAATTAGGAACTAATACGTTTTTGTTTAACATTGAAAAGTGTGATAAATTCCAACACCAAAAATCCAAGGTGACCCATTTCACTAAATCTATTACATGCAAATATTGAAAAGAATTTCATATCCGAAATTTTGAATTCAAATTTTCTATATAATTTAAACGAACATAAATCCATTTGAAAGCATATGATATAATTATATGACACAAAACTATTAGTTTCTTTTTCTATAATAAAAAGTACCAATAAATTCATATGCCACTTAACTGTCAAATAAAATCTTATCAGAGTACATTTAAGCGTATTACGCTAAATAGCATCATATGTTTATTATTTTGTTTAGATTACATTATTTATTTAGTTTATTGTGCAGCTGTGCTAAATGTACAAAACATGATTATTTTTATATTTCGGAGTTTAGCTTATGAAAAATTATAATTTTATATCATTAATCCTTGATAAACTTTAAGTCAGTCAGTAGTTAAGAAAATATTTTTATAAGCAGCAAATGAACTTAATATTTAGTTTACATTAAAATAATCTTATATCTTATTGTAAATATTTAATGTTTGTTATTTTCTCATTTAACCAATTTCGTTAAAAAAGGGTAAAAGAAATTTAAAAAAATAATAAACCACTAAATTGCGTAAACAAAGAGTAAAATGTAAAATTGTCTTGATTTCTTTTCAGGAAAACATCATTACTCATCACTGCTTTTATCTCTAACAAGAATGTGAATGTGTAACTAAAAACAAGTAAGAATGTTGTAGTCGATGAAGCCCGACTATATAATACCCTACACCATAATATAGATTGTAAATAACAGTTACGTAAAATTATTGAACAACTCTCGTACGATTTAATTTTCTGGCTTATTCTTAACTGTGTAGTGCAAAAGTGACACTAACATTTATGTGGAGGAGGATTATTATAATACCAACGTATATGTGACATGTATGTCCCTAAAAGTGTTATTTTTAATTAGGTTAATATTTGACTTATAACATAGATCAACCATCACATACTATGTCACATCGTTTTAGAATATCAAACGACTTACTTGTGCCAAAATTTTTTATTTAGGACTTTAAAGACCTTAAAACAACACTCAATATAACCAATTTCAACAGGCTTCGTACTTAGGCCAAATAATATGTACCAAATTTCATTAATATATATACTCAATAATTGCGACCTGTAGACTTTACACAACGTTTACATGGACAGCCAGCCAGAGAGACAGATGGTCGGACGGACATTGTAAAATCGACTCAGGAATTGATTCTGAGCCGAACGGTGAAAACTCCATTTTTTGCATGTTACAAACCTACGGTGATGTAGGGTACCACTGTAACTCTGTCGTATATTGACTTTGGAAAATCCTTCGCTCAACGAGGTTTAATGTATTATTTATCAAATATTCAGCTAAATTCGTTTAATTTAAATTTTCCACAGTTGTACTTATATAAATCATTATTATCAACATATTCAATATAAATATATTATTGTTCCTTGGGGTAAAATTTAGTATCACTGACTATATTTGATAAATTTTACTTCGTTAAACAAAATTGATTACACTCAAGTCAATTGATGTAAAATCAAAAACAAAATGATATAACGTGAATGTCGGTAATAATTGGTACTTAGTCAATTTGATTCAATAAATAAATATAAAATATACATATGTATATGTAAATTAACAAGTTAGCAAATCAATTCAGACATAAATTGTTTTCTAAGAATAAGATAAGATTGATGTATTCATATGTTTTTACGTACAAATACAATTTCTGCTTAAATAAATTAAAATTCCATGAAGAAAATGTATTTGGGAACAACTAAACGTAAAAACATTACTGAATCTGTCTGTATGTGGCAGACGCAAATATAGGTTTTTTCAAAAATTTATATAATTTAATAAATGTATGTAGAACTCTTTAACTAGTAAACTAAGAGGTTTTATTGAATTGAATTGAATTAAATTTTAATATGTATGAGGGGTGGTCCAACAATACGATAACAATTAGGTTATAATTCAAGGTATTTTCTGAATAATGTAAACACAATTTACATTTTCGGCCTCCACTGCCATCACTGGTGAAATTAAGCAGATCTCGTCTATCATTTTAAACATTCTCCTGGTCAAACTTATTGTCGGAATTGTATCTTCGAAAATCTCAAAATAAAGTCGAAAATTTTTTTCACATTTTTTAAATAAATAAAACTACAGTTTTAATATTTTTATTTGATTGAAATTATTATAATTTCCAAACTAATATTTCTACATTTTTAACTTTTTTTGCAAAGCAATCCACTAAAGTTCTTAAAGTGTCCCTGTCACTTTTATCGAACGCGTAGTCCATCTCCTTTTTAAATCTAGTACACTTTTGGACTCTTATCTTGTGCTCTTCATAAGACCCTCTACTGGCCTTAAATAGGGGCAATTTGGAGGATTTGTCTCTCTTGGTATAAATACAATATTATTGTTCTTGAACCATTCAAGAGCTTATTTACCATATTGGCAGGATGCCAAATCAGGCCAGAAACAAGTGGACACATTACGAAGTCTTATGAAAGGATACAGCTTTTCTTGTAAACATTCCATGATTAAAATTTCAGTATTTATACTGCAGGTTAAAGTAAATGACTTGCCTTTTTTGCAGCAACTGCTTATTGCTCTGCTCTCTTTTGGTTTCGTGCATTGTTTTGGCATCTAAATTCTTAGCAGCGTTCCTATTTGGAACTTTTTTAGCCTTATATGTTTTTAACCTGCACTAGCTTTATGTTTTCGTATCAAATTGTCCGAGCACTGAACTAACCGGATGTGTTGGGGCTTTTTGAAAATTCTTTACACTTTTGGACTTTAGAATCATCACATGGACCATTCCTTTCTATCAACGGAAAAGTTAAAATACAAGTGTCAAATTCTATGAACATCGATTATCTATCATATCGAATTTCCAAATATCACAAGTTTTTCATTGGTATTGTATTTGGCCTGAATTAGATCAATATAATCATAAACCGATGTCTAAGAGAAAATATCGTTTTATAAAGAAAGAATTGAACTTTTAAGTATAAATCAGACTATCAAAATGTGAGAGTCAGCGTTACTGTTGAAATTTTTCGAAAAGTCGCTCAAAAAGGGGATTTTGGAAAATATTGTCTCATCTGAAAGGTGATTTGCGGCAAAAAGTCGCCATAGGTTTAATGTACCAAAAATTAAGATTTTCTGAACAGTTTTAAATTATAAATTTTTAATCTTTCCCGTTTAATGTTGAAATAATCTTGAATATTAACCAACAATTGGGTTTGTCTTACATTTATCACTATTCCGATGTCCATTCTGAATTCGCAGAGGTATCGTTTATTAATTTGTATGATTAAATCGTTCTTAGTTTTATTTTTTTCATTCACAATTTATATAAAATTTATTAATATGACCTTTTTAAGCCAGATTAATTAAATTTTGTGAAGTTTTATGCCGAAAATCCATATTATAAAAAAGGGGATAAAAAAATTTTGAAGAAGTACACCAAAAGTCACAAAAAATTGGAAAAATCGCAATTTGCGACTAAATTCGCACCAACAGTAACACTGATGAGAGTCATGCAACAATTTTTAATGGGAACTATTTATAATCGAAAATATGTATGATATTACTTGATTTTAATTTTCTTAGTTGTTTTCTTTATATTTCTTGATTTAATATTAATTTATTTATTGCGATAGTTTTATGACATTTGTTATATTAACGATAATATTAAAAATCGATAATTAACAAATAAGAATGCTGTATTCGGCTATATCGATTCTTCAATACCCATACATTCACCACAAATTTTTGCAAAGTAAATACGGTATGTTTCATACATAAACTCTCACAGATACACTTAAAAACGTATACATAATATAAAGGTTTTTCTTAAATATAATATAAACGAGGAGTACGTAATGGGTCATAAAATTAGTTATATTTTTAGCTATAACTTTCTCCTACTGAACCAATGGCAAAATTTCATTCTAATTTATAAATTTATAATTGACAATGACAAAAAATCTTCGCTTTAACTTAGAGGTCTAAAATGCTTGTCCGATCTATTTGGTAAACTTCTCAGGAATATAACAAATACTTAGACCAAATTTCATTGAGCTCTGTAAATTTTTGTGTTTGTAAGCATGCCAACAAAAGGCAGATAGACAGAGAGATAGAAAGAGAGACCAACTGACAGAAATACAGAATGACAAAACCAAATGGACTCAGAATCTGATTTGATGCAAAAATATATGTCAATATGGTGTCTGAGAAATTGTAAAGTAAATATAACTTCACCCTCTTCACCACCACAAGTGGTAAAGAGGGTTATGAGGGAAAGAATCTAAGCTGTTCCTTAGGTTCTAATATTGCAAATAACATTTAAATTTCAAAATTTAGTTTGAAGGTTCTTTTATTGATTAAAAAGTATTAAAACTGAAATTCACATTTCAAAGACTTCATCTTCCTCAACAACATTTAACAAATAAATTCGTTGTTTAGATTTAAATTAACAAATCTTCTCATTAAAAAGCAAATTAAATTTATCTCTTTTATTGTTTTTTTCTGGTTTTATTTTATTTATTTAATGAATTACATTAACACAGAATAAAAACGATAAAGTGATTATCGTTAATATAATCAATCTTAATGCATAAACAAAAGAAAAGGAGGATAATAAAATAAGAAAAACAAAATGGAGAAGTAAATTTTATGTGATTAAAATAAACAGCATAATTTAAAAATCAAGCCCGAAGTAAAAGTTTACACAGACCACTTTTGAAAAAAAATAAAAAGATGATAAAATAATGAAAGTAATTAAAATTAAGATATAATTAAATGTCAAAAGATTTTATAAGCAGGGGAAGTTTTTATGGCAGCGCTATAAAATTAATTTGTACCCATACTATTGAGTCTTTAATATGCTTATAAGAAAAAACATTTGTCCTGTTTCATTTTGAATATTTAAATTCTTCTCCTGATCCACTGCGATTAAACAAATAAAGTAAAACACTTTCGAAAATATTTTGTCTCATATATTTTCTTTCACCCTGTATTTATTTTATTCTCAGATTTAATTTTTTCAAGCTTTTATGGTAAAAACATTTATTTGAGCATTTTAATAACACCTGCAAATTGTGTTCTTTGTTTTCCGTTTTACAATGATTTTTGTGATTTTTCTCTAATTAGCAGCCTTTATTTAAATAGTCGGCAATTTTTAAAATTGTTATGTCTGAGTTCTTTTGTATCAGATAAATTCTTATACTTTAGTTTCAATTTGAATGCAAAAAAAATTTTCCCATAATTATGACATATAAAACTCATTAAAATAATAAAACATTTATCTATTTTTAGTAAAAAATCTGATTTGTGAAAAAATTATCATTAAAGAAGGACGCATAAAATACACACATGAGCAAACATTTTTAATAACCATTAAAAATTTTTTAAAAAAGACTATAAATTTTAATTTTCATTAAAGGCAAATAAAGCGTTAAATAAGTAAATAAATTATTTTATATTTATTGATTATTTTTAATAACATATTTTTTGATTGCATTTTATAAACAACAACATTATATTTTATAGTTGTGATGAACACTTCGATACCGGAGTATGTGAAAAACCATGAAAATATATGGATTTATAATCTGATAAATTTGATTTAAATAAATCGTTAAAAATTCACATAAATTAACATTTTAATGGTATTAGTAAATGTAATAAGTACGACGAATAAAAAAAAATAAATTTCTGTTATTTTATAAGTTTGAATTTTTTTTATATATGTAAGTATGAATGTTGCATTTTGAATTTTATTAATATTAAAATTTTATGTCATTTAACCAGTTTAACTAAGTTGAAAACTTTTATTATTCGATAAATATGAACTAAAACTGAAGTAGTACTGAACAAGAACTTAACTAGAACTGAACTAGAACTGAATTAAAACTGAACTATCACTCCAACAAGAACTGAACTAGAACAGAATTAGAACTTAACTAGAACTTAAATAGAACTAACTAGAACTGAATTAGAATTTAATTAGAACTGAATTAGATCTGAACTAAAACTGAACTAGAACAGAAATAGAACTTAACTAGAATTGAACTAGAACTGAATTAGAACTGAACTAAAACTCAACTAGAATTGAACTAGAACTGAGTTAGAACTGAATTAGAACTGAACTAGAACTGAAATAGAACTTAACTAGAATTGAACTAGAACTGAATTAGAACTGAATTAGAACTCAACTAGAACTAAATTAAAATTTAACTAGAACTGAACTAGAATTGAACTAGAAATGAATTAGAACTAGAACTGAATTAGAACTGAACTAGAACAGAAATAAAACTTAACTAGAACTGCATTAGAACTCAACTAGAACTAAATTAAAATTTAACTAGAACTGAACTAGAACTCAACTAGAACTTAACTGGAATTGAACTAGAAATGAATTAAAACTAGAGCTGAATTAGAACTGAACTAGAACTGAACTATAACTGAACTAGAACTGAACTAGAACAGAAATAGAACTTAACTAGAACTGAATTAGAACTAAGTTGAACTAGAACATGACTCAATGAAAATTTAACAAAAAAATCTACTAGAATCAGTACAAGAATCTGATTTAGGATATAAACATATGAATAGCATCATCTATGATGCGTGATTGATCCTGTTTTTTGAATAACTCAAAAATGTGTCGGACATTGGTATCACTAACTTCTTATGATGATCGAAATTGATTTTCCAACTTGTTTTTTCTTTAATCTTTAATTTTTGGTAAAGTCATTATGGCAATTGAACAGATGTATGCTCTGCTCGTTAAACCATAATTTTGACTGCTTTAAAACAAATTCCGAAAAACTATTCGGTTGAAATATGCAATCTTCATAAATTTTACATCGGAGAAAAAGTTCCCTTGGGTATTTTTAAATGTTATAAAATTAATCGATTAAATTGAAATTTGCAGAAATTTTTTTATTTTCCCATCTGCGTTCAAAAAATTATTCCATATAGAAAGCACCAAGAATATTGGATCTCTTGAACAAAATAAATATATTTTTACTTTAAGAATTACCGGTTAAAAAATCATATAACAAAGATAAAACAAAACTAGAGAAAATATAACATACATTTTAGGAAGTCTGAGTCAGTTAAGGTATGTTCGCCTGTCTGTTGGGAACATTCTCATTGTCATTTTAATAATTCGAATTTAATAAATTTTGGTCAGATTCCTTACTTCTGTCTAAACTTATTTAATTTTTTAAAGCCGGCATTATTGGATCAGTAACAATAAGTTTAAAGACCGATATCTAAGACAATCTGGAAAATAATTAACAACTTCCGCCAATTTTTCGAAAACTTAATATCAGATTAAACTAAAATTATGTATAATTTTTATTTAAATACATTTTAATACTCTACCAAGAATCCTAAAAACTGGATAATGAGAAATGTCATAGCAAAAATAGTATTTATTAGGTTGTGCCGTATCTTCAATATCCTTTACCATATGTGTATGGAATTAAATAAATACTGTCACACATATAATCTATAATCTAATACACCTATAAGCATACTAACACATATTAATAAATACAATATTTTTCTTATTGCGAAAATACTTATACTTATGTTTGGGTTCATAACATGTGTTATATTCTTACGACTATAATTTTTTTACTGATCCGTTTATGAATAATATTTTACATATTCATAAATAAAATATGGTTGCACATGACGACAACATTTTATTTACATTTGTTTGCTTTAAAATAATAAAAATTAAAAAAGTATTTAATGTAATTTTGCTGTTGTCTCAAAAATCGGTTTATTTTGTGCTCCATGTTTTTGAAACTTCATACATTTTTACATATGTTAGATGGTGTTATAAATTCCGTATAACCGAATGTAGCATTTCTACTTGTTTATCTTTAAATTTCTAGAAAAATATTTAAGTTTAATACATAACCTCCTTTAAATTCCTAAAAATTGTTGTTTTTTATTAGTACTTTTAAGTTTGATGCCTTTTTATGTTATTCTTGACTTGTTCAAACACGTGTTACCTGAAAGTTGTATGTTATTAAAACCCTGTGGTAATGTTTTATGTCCATAATTAAAACCAAAAGGTAAACGAACGTTCGTGTATTTAACATGGACCAGTCATTAAATTCTGAGCTATTTTGTCAAATATTATGTTTTAGAAACCATGTTAATCTTGTAAAACAAACACGTTTGTCATTTTTTGTTGTTACATTAATGAAACATCCTGAAATAACTAAAAAAGGTAACTGTTCTTTTAAGGACACAAATTCATCAACATTTTAAATAAGATTTGCATAATATAGATTAAAGATAAGAAGAGAAAAATTAAACTAATACGATTTTGGGTTGTTAAAATGTTTAAGGTTAAAATTTAAAGTTTTAGATTGCTTTGGGTTATTAATCAGGAGACAATTTTTATAAAGTCTATTAAACAATTAGTAATAAATCTTGAAGCGTAAACAAATTTTCTCTATGAGATATGACCAAGAAAAGATTTTATTATAAGAGTAAATAAATTAAAGTAATATTTACTGAAACTTAAGACTTTTAAATTTATAGCAAACAAGCTTGTTATTCATTATCTGATTGATATTGTCAAACCACAACTGGACTTTATAGCAATAATAAAATTACCTATTTCGATATATATTCATCATAACTTTTCACACAAAAGGGAAATATTTTATATTTGCAGTGCAAAAAGGGAAAATTTTGACCTAAAAAGGATTCATTTTCAAATGATCTTGACATTTTTGGAAAAGAAATAAAAAAACAAAAATTTCAATTTTTTCTTGAAGAGGAAATAAGTAATTGATAACAAAAAATCTTAATATCATAGTAACATACTATCACTATAGGACACAGTTCCTACAGACAAAGCCTCCAAATTGCCCGGAAATAGGAAATGGATAGTTGGTCGTGGAAAGTACTAATAAAACATTAATGGAAGAGTTTCCGAAAAAGGTTCAAATTTCATTACTTGTTTACCGGGGTTTAAGCTTGAAAATGTGGATTAACGCTGATGAAATTCAGCACACATATTATTCTATTATTTTTTTGCATTAGACTATGATTCAATATAAAGCCCTTTTACTTAAAAGGCGATTACAATTTGGGATTTGGCTAACATATCGAACTTACCGAAAATGTATATAGTTATAATGCTTTAATATATTGATTTATTCTATTGACTATTTGATTTTATTAATACGAAATTAATTTATATATAAAACTAATTCTATATTCATACTACTTGAAATAAAACCTTATTATTTATCAAATAAAATAAGATTTTTTTAATCACATTATATTAGCCCCTTTTATACTTCCAATAAAAAAGAACTCTGCATACCAAATTGACAAAAGTTGTAACTATTCCTACTACTTTTCGGTATACTAACACATTGTTTTTAAATCAACAAAATTTTTCAAGAATTTTATTTATATAACATGATCTAAATTTTTGAAACTTTTCAGACAGATATAACCTAAAAAACACATGATTTTTCTTCACATTTTCAAGAACTTTAGGAAATTTACTTTTCAAAAAAATAATACTTTTCAACATTTACATTTCATATGTCCGATTTATATTTTGGATTTTAAAATGATAAATACAATGAATTGTAATTGAAAATTATGTCTTAAGATAAAATAAAACTTTTTCTATTAAACTTTCAATTAAAACGTCACAATTTGCATAATAAGTTAAGCATTTTAAATAAATTTATTCCTTCAAATTTAATAATTATACCAATATTTGTGTTAAAAATTTGTCAAGAATTTATCTTAATTAATTTTTGACACCTACAAGTACTTATTACATACAACACAAGCTCACGTTCATCTTAAGAATCTTAACACCCACTTAGGTTAAACAAACATGAAAATACCTTCAACAGTTCATGATATAAATCTTTTTATTATACAAAAGGCGCTAAACACGTAAAATATCGTGTCATATCTGAAATGTAAATAATGTTTAGGAAATAAATGTTTAAACACACATATGTTTGTGCCTTTTTCTTTATACAAACATTTATAAGTCTTCATTTATTATACCCTACACCACCGTATTATGCGTTTGTGCTGTTGTTTATAACATACAGAAAAATAAATGATGTTACATCCACCTTTATGTATACCATCCGTCTATCTCTCTGTCTGCCTGTCTGTCCATGAAAACCTCCCATAAAATGTCCTCCAGGAATGAGGTTTTAAACTCTTTAAAGTCCTTACTAAGAAGCAATTTTAACAGAGTGTAGTAAAACAAATTATTATGACATTCTAAAACAATGTGCCAAATTATGCGAGGGTTTCATAGGTCCCATGCAAGCTCCCTTCCAAATATCGCTTTGAAGGGCATTAATTTTATATATACTATATTATTGCAATAAAAACCATTCAAATTAAAATAAATAAAAGCAAAAATAGATGTATAAAATTAAACGAGGTCCGTCCATACTTCTTCTAGGTCCCATATAACCCGCCAGAAAAATTAATTTCTAAACTCCTAAATTTAACATAAATGTTCGTTTCACCATAATATACTGCACACTTAAAAATAAATGAAAAAAATTAAATTATACGATTTATTATTTATTTTTCATAACTGATACTTTTAACCAACATTGTGGTGTAGAGTATTACATAATCGGGCTTGACCGACTAATTTTTTTTTACTTCTTTTTTGCACATTTTCTCACTCATTCCTATTTTTTACATTGTTAACATTTTCACTTTATCATGGTAATGAATATAATGAAAGTAATAAACGATGTGGTAATGAAAAGGGAAAAAGTTACAAAATCTATGTCATATGTTTTATAATTTTTCAACATACAATAATTGCATACAAATTACACGAGAGTAATTTATTAAATTTTTATAGCTTCCATTTGTAACCAACAATGTGGTGTAGGGTATGTAGGGTGCTTGTTTATAATTGAAAACGTGTAACCAAAAATGCCTGAAACTTTTCAAGCAACAAAAGTTTTTTACCTTAAGGATTTTTTGAAATTAATAACGAAACATTTAATAGGAAACAGGAGCTTTTAAAGTGAAATTTAGAAAATTCAATGATTTGTTGATGTTATATTGCTAGAAAAACAATGTTACCATTAAAAAATTTGGAGTTGAATTTCAATGGCCTGAGAAAATATATATAAATATATATTTTCAATTAAAATATGTTGAATGAATATACTATAAAAGACTTTCTATGTAATAGTAGAGTCGATTTCATAATTATACAATTGATTTTTTTTTAATTTGAAGAACTGAAATATCCTGCTCGATATATTATCGAAGAATTTAAATACTGGGAATATAAAACCCTTAACATTTTTTATATTTACCTCTTAATTATTTAGGAATTTACTATCTACAGTGGGACGAAATTTCACTACATATAAATTAAAACAATTTGGAATGCTACGTCATATTTTGTACATATATAGTGTATATAACAACACTAGACAAAGGGCGAAGCAAAATTTAATAAGATTTTGATGAGAGGCTTAAATATATATACTTTATGTGGTCTCGAACGATTCCTTCTTTATGGCACATACCAAATAATAAAGCTACTACACACAACTTTAACGTTTCTTAGTATTTCCTGTTATATTTCTCGAACAGATAGTCCATCTCCGTCAAAAATCTACCACACTTTTAGTACCTTTTTAAGGTTCTTTAATTCTTTTAGAATAAGAACCCAATATCTTTCAAATTCAGTATCGGCTACTTTTGCCGATACTGAATATCCTTGCTATACCAAGAATTTTTACTGCTTTTGGGTTCTACAATTTTCCTCATCAGTACCTCGAGCATCAGTAACATAAATTTTTGACCAGACAGTTCCGAAAATGCGTGTGAGAATCCACTGTTCAACAAGAATATTTTTTTTTTACTTGACTTCAATTTCCGTGCTCTGTTTTTAGGATCTAAATTGTTAGCAACAATCCTGTCATGAACTTCTTAACTTTTCGTACCACATAGACCAAGCACTGAGGTAACCGGGCTGCTTTCCTACCAGATGTGTTGAAAGCTCTTTTGAAATGATTTCTAAATTTTGGCTTTAGAAACATCATGTGATCTGTTCTTCTGTCTGAACCAGATTTAATAATATTGGAGAGAGTTTGACGGCAAAACTTTAAATACGTTGCCAACTTTTTATATGATGAAATTGGGTTTTATTTTGGACTTTATGAGGTTAATTTTACAAATTTATTATATAAATACATAAAAATCTAGTAAAACTTTTATAGTCGATCAAGCCCGACTATGCGATATCCTAATGAACGACCGTATAATTTAATTTTATAATTTATTCTTAAGATATTACGATGAAACTAACATTTATGTAAAATTAAGGTGGTTAAAACAAATTTTCTGGGTGGTTGTATTGAACCTAGAAAAAGTTTTGGACCGACCCTCGTTTAATTTTGCAAAACGATTTTGGCTTTTATTTATTTTAATTTGACCAATTATTATTGCAATACCAAAGTTTTGCCCTTGGGCGAAAATAATAACACGCACTAAATTTTCATCAAGATATTTCCAAAATTGCGACCTGTAGAGTGCTGATAACGTTTACATTGGCTGCCAGCCGGACAGACAGACAGAAGGACGGACATCGTTAAAACCTGAGTCGAACAGTATACTTAAAGTTTGGTTACCAAACTTTTTCCCTGTAAGTTACAAACATCAGCACAAACGCATAATACCCAACCACCTACTGTGATGGAGGGTTTAAATATTTCAAATCAGTTTTCTTTTTGATTTTGAACAAACCATCTTGTATATTGTTTACCTATTTCGCAAATAAGTTTTACTTTCTTTGCACTAGAACTAGATTTCTGTTCCATTACTTAAGCCTTTAATATAAGAGATTGTAATCACATTTTGGATCAGTGGAAATATAAACACAAATATAACAGTTGCAAATAAATAGTTTATATACAAACACAAATAAATTTTAGCCTGAAACTCAATTATTTCTATTTACCAATAAATAGTGTTAAATAGTGTACACTTTTGTGAATGTTTCCTATTTCCTGTTTTATTGAGTATGTTGAGTTCTGAACATATGTGGTTAATTTACATCATATTGATTTGTTTGTACTGAATTTATAAATTAACAATTTTTATTTAGTCACTTTAGGGTTATGGTTAACATAATATTAGGAGAAATATATGTTGGCAAATTGAGGTTTTAATATAAACTGCTTGGTAATGTAATAAAAAACCTACTTTTCTTAAGGAAGAATTAGGATTATTCTTAGACTTTACAAATCGCCTGGCTATAATAAAATTGAAGTATTGAAATTTATTATTGAGCATAAATTTCCTTTGCAAAGATTTTTGTTTTCGGCAAGTTATTTATTATTCTTAAATGGTTTCATAGCGTGATATTAATTAAATAATTTTAGCTTTATATTCAAAACCAAACAAAAAGAAAGATCAATTTATAAGCATAACATGCAGCGTTACCGTTAAGATTTTTCGAAAAGTCGCACAAAAATGGGATTTTGAAAAATAAAGTCGCACCTAAAAGGTGATTTGTGGAACAAAAGTTGCCAGAGGTAAAATTTGCCAAAAATTAACACTCTTTGGAATTGTTTTAAGTTATGAATTTGCTCTGTGTTTTTCTTTAATTTAACACTATTTCCATTACAAATTTCGTAGAAGTGCAGTTGAAATTTTAACCTTTTCAACCAGAATCTATATCAGTTTTGTTTATATTATTTCGTTAAGCCGAATAATCGAAATTTCATGAAGTTATATGCAAAATATGCAATATGTATTTGCTTATCATAATGCAAATTGTAAAAAGGGGGACAAAAAGGGGAAACTTGAAAAAGTACACAAAAAGTCAGACGCACCATCGGTAACATTGATAACATGATAGGATCATGTACGAGATGTCTTTCCTGTTTTATACAGAAATTGAATATTAAACAAGTAATAATGTTACAGTATCTATATAATACCCTACATCATATTGTTGGTTGTAAATGAATGCTAAGAAAAATTTATTATAGTAAAATTTAGGTAAAAATTTATTCGTTTAAAAACGATTTTTTGTGGAGGGTTATATTAAAGGTAAATTATACATTTACCTTAATTACCTTAATATAGGTAAATTAAAATATGCTTACGCTAATTTTAATTTGACTAAGTATTTTTTAAATACCTATGCTATTTACGAGTTTCAAAGTGATATTTGAAAGGGTAGTTTTATAGGACCTATGAGAATAATGGATCCTAGTATAATTTGGCACATCGTTTTCGAATATAACAAGACTTATTTTCGCAAAATGTTGATAAATTAATTTTATATTTGGGAAGTAGGAATAATTATCTACCCGTTATAAACATCTGCACAAACTCATAATACCCCCACCAGCATAGGTAAATTCCGTGGATATCTATATGCGGTGCGTTTATATGCATTACTTTTTAGTTTGCATCGATATCCTTGTGTAAATAATCTTTTTATTTTTGTTTTTTAATAAAATTAAAAATAAAGTCAATTTTAGAAAATTAATTTTAGGAAATAATTACAAAACAAAATCAAAAAAAACTTCAGTTTTTGATAAAAATATAGATACATAATTTAGGCTTCCGATTAAATTTTAATAACTTAATAATGTATCAATTACCGATAAAATAAAAAATAAGGAGTGAGATAGAAAAATTCGGAGCACACATTTTTTATTAAAACTTTCAACCAAATATTATTAGTATATATATATGTTATTGTAAATCTGATAAAAAAATGTGTGTCTTAAAATTATTAAAGGTTTTTTAACAAATCCCAACTTGGTCATAAAAAATATTGGTTAAGTAGGAAAGGTGCTAAAAATGTAGAGGCCGAAAACAAAGCACGAAAATCGAAGTCAATTCCTATTAAAATATTTTGTTTATGTTCATGCGAATGTTAAAAAACTTTAGGACACAAAAACAATCAAAGTTTCCCAAAAATTTCTTGGTATCGCCTACAATTTGCAGTTACGCCCAATCACTTGTTGCAACGGGCTCTATAAATACCGAAATATACATGAAGGAATGTTTACAAAAAGGCTGCTTCAAATTATAAGACTTCATAATGTGCCGACATAATGATAAACAAACACTTGAGTGGTACAAGAACAATAATGTGGTATAAGAACCAAGAGAAGCAAATGCTACAAACTGCCTGAAGCTAAGAACAGATCTTAAACGGTGATGGACTACCTGTTCGAGTGACATAAAGCACTATAAAAACATGAGTGGAAGTCAGAGTTACCGTTGGTAACTCTGACTTCAACTCATCGCAATTTGCGACTTTTTAACTATTTGTGACCTTTTGTGTACGTTTCAAAATTTCCCCTTTTTGTCCCATTTTTATAATTTGGATTTTCGGAATAAAACTTCACGAAATTTCATTAATTTGGCTTAAAAAGAACATATCAATAAATTTTGTAAGAATTATGGATGTAAAAAATAAAATGAAGAACGATAGAATCCTGAAAATTCATATACGAAACTTCTACAAAATCATAATGAAATCGAAATTGTGATCAATTTAAGAAAAACCTAATTGTTAATTAATATTCAAATTTATTTCAACATTAAACGGGAAAGAGTGCAAAATCATAATTTAAAACTATTAAAAAATAGAAATTTTGGTGAACTAAACCTATGACGACTTTTGTTCCGCAAATCACCTTTCAGATGCGATTTTATTTTCCGATTTTTCAACAAATCTCAGCGGTAACGCTGGTGGAATTGGATCCCACGCCTTATATGATAAAATTTTTAAAATTTCAATTTTAGAGTTAAAATTTTTACATCTTATTAAAATTTAAATAGTTTTTAAAAATTAAAGAGCTTTTTATTTTTTTATATTTTAATTCTAGATAAATGTTTAATAAATATTATTTTTTTTATAAATTTTAATTTTTAAACAAATTTTAATGTTTTACGAAATTTTTAGTTTTTTAATACATTTTAAACTTTCGTTAAAATTTTGAATTTTTATTAACATTTTTACTTTTTTTATAAAATTTTAATGATTTTTGATTTTTTATTAAAATATTAATTTTTGTTAATATTTAAATTTTTAATGTCTATTCTGTGTTTTTTGTAAAATTCTGAATTTTAGTAAAATAAATGCAAATATATATTTTATAAAATAAACAATTTTATAAAATTGTAACTTTTGTTAAAATTCTATTATTTTATAAAATTTTGTTTTTTTATAATTTTTTTATTATTGATAAAATTATTAGTACAATGATTTCATACCACTATCTTATTCAGTTTGAAAGAATATTAGCAACATGTTGCCATTTTATATGAAAACTTTGAACTCACAATAAGAATACTTTTAGTATAAATAAGGGAAAACATTTTGTTAACATATTATTCGTATATAAAAAGCCAAACGAATGGCAGCATTCTTTAAAAACTTCGTGCGCCTAAGAAACATAAAAGGTTGATTCATGCGCAATACACTCCAAGAAGAATTGAAATAATTTTATTATCAACATGTTTATTCAGCAAAAATGTTAAATACATTTTAAAACTTGATACACAAATATTGTGTATACAGTATCAAATATGTTTAACTTCGTATGAATACAAATAACTTATTTCAACATGTTGACATAGTTTGAAAATAACATGCTCGATGTATCAAGTTTCATGATGTTGTTTTCATGTTTCTGGAGTATAACAACATGATGATAAGATTTTAAGGAATGCTGTTATTCGCATGCCTATTTATATACAAATAATATGTTATAAAATTGGTTTGTTATATTTGTACTAAAATTGCTGTCGTAATATGTACTAATGCATAGTACAGATATTTTGCGTTCAAGGTTTCCATATAAAGGCAAACATGTTGCTAATATGCCCAGAAACAAAATAAAGCTGTCGTATGAAATGATTGTACTAATAATTTGATTAATAATTAAAAGTTTATGAAACATTAAAAATTTATGAAAAATTAAAAATTTATGAAACATTAGAATTTTATTAAGAATTAAAAATTTATTAAAAACTAAAAATTTATGAAAAATTAAAATTTTATAAAAAATTAAAATTTTATGAAAAATTAAAAATTTATGAAAAAATTAAAAAATTTATGAAAAATTTTATTAAAAAATACAATTTTATCATAAGATATAATTCATGAGATTTATAATTTATTTTTATATAATCTTAGATTTATTAAAAAATGGAATTTATTTTTTAAAAAATAAATAAGAATTTAATAAAAAATGCTAAATAATTTCAATTTTAACTTTAAAATTTTTTAATATAAAAAATTAATTAATATTAACAAAAAAAAGTAATTTTACAAAAATTTTATTTATTTATTTTTTTTAATTTTTATTTTAATTTTTAAAAATTTAAATTTTTAACAAATATTCAAACATTTGTAGAAAATTATGATTTTATTAACTAAAGATATATAAAAAATGACATAAACTTAAAAATTAAAGTTATATTAAAAATTAAAAAGATAATATATCTCGAATTTTTGACCAACAATTAAAATTTTGAAATAATTTTTCAAATAAGAAGTTAGATCGAAAACGTTCATATATGTATTTCAATAATTTTTATTTTTTTGTCGAAAACTCATCCATTAACGTTTTTATAGTGTTTTCTGTCACTCCATCTCTGTTTAAAATTTATCACACTTTTGAACACGTTTCTTATCCATTACAAATAATGGATGACGAAGAATAATTGATGACTTCTATTTCCATTATCTGATTTGCCTCAAAATTTTAGGTAGCGTTTCTATTACGAATTTTTCAAACTTTGTATATTTTTAAACCTGCATTAGCTTTAACTCTTGCTACTAAATAGTCCGAGTACTGAGCAGACTGATCTGCTTTATTTTATATATTGATAAAATTTTAAATTTTGATAAACTCTGATTTTGATGATCAAATTTAGACCGATGTTTATACAGAAAATTGCCTTAGACAATAACAAACGATTTGGTTATCTTTCTATTTCGAATTTGGGTACCATTATAATTGGTATTATAGCATTTGGCAAAGAGAATCAGATTTCGGTTTAGTGCAAAAATATATCACTTCATGACTTTATATTCAGTACAAGTTTTCCTCCTTTTATTTTTATTTTACTGTAAATTCTTAGGAAATTATTTCATTGGGATAATAAATATTATATATTGTAAATCGATTTGCCTTTTGATTAAAAACAAAACAACTAATAAATGTATCTTATTTCTAAATAAAACCGCAATTTTACTATTCCAAAAAAGTTTTTCGTAAACTTTTTCCAAAAATCGACTTTTTGAAATATTTCAATTGTAACGCATTTAGTTTTCTTCTTGACACAAATTCTTTATACTTTATTCTATATTGGATATTCTTTTTAAGACCCAAATTATAGAATAGAACGGCTAATTAACTAATACATCCTCTTGCTTGCATTTTATAATTCGTTTTCATTAAGAATTAAAACTTTAATTTTTTTTTTTCATTTAAAAAACACAATTATTGTGTTTTTACTAAAAACTGAAGTCAAATGTGAAATATTACTTAAATAATTTAATGAAATTTACAAAAAAATAATAATAATAATAAATATATGGATGTTTTAATTTTAGAGAAATACTTTATAATTCATGATTAACATTTTAATGATTAACATTTTGTTGAATATTTTAATTTTTGTCGATAAATTTAACTTTATTAAAAAATGTAATTTTATGCGAAAATTTGAATTTTACAAAAATTTTAACCATAATATTTTTAATTTTCATAAATAAAGGACATTTTTAATTTTTATGAAAATTTTGATTTGATTAATGAGTGCCTTTTCCTATTTTCCAATTAATCTGCTTGACACCACATTCAATAATTTTGTACGCCTACTTCAAACGGCAGCTAAGTTCATTTTAAATACACATTTACAAAATATTCATATTTATATAAAACGCCCTGACACGAAATAACTTTAAATGTGTTTATAAGTAACAACGTCAGCACTTTTAGTATAAATACAACTGACAATTTGATAAACAAATTATTTTTGTATAACAGCCAACAATAGCAACATCGAACTTCAGATGTTGCCTATGCACATTGTGCAAACAATATTCAACTTGTTGAGTTTCAACATCTGATATATTTCTGCAACAATATCAAGTAGGGAATATAAACACAGTATTAACTTTTTTTAATACGAACTTAATGTTGTTTGTCAACATTTAAAAGCAACATGTTTATTGTATTGAATTATTTTGTAAATAAAATAGTTTCATGGCGCTTATTGCGCATGCTCTAACATTTATGTTAAATGCGAAAAGTTTCTGAAAAACGCTGTTGATCATATGGGTAAACATATACAAATATTGTGTTAACAGAGTGTTGTTTTGAATTTATACTTAAACTTCAGTCGTACTAACTTACTAACAAGTATAATTTCCATTTTGTGCCTGCAGTTTCCATATAAATAGAAGTTTTTTCTTAGTACTCATTTAAATAAAATAAGACTAAGATATGAAACGATTGTCATTGAAAATTTTATAATAAATTGAAATTTCATTAAAATAAAAATTTTCAAAAATTAACATTTTACAAAATTTTTTTTATTTAATTTTGATTAGAGTTTTTTGATAAAATTTAAAATTTTGATAAATTAAATTTTGATAAAGTTAATATTTTGATAAAATTTAAAATTTTGATAAAATTTAAAATTTTGATAAAATTTAAAATTTTGATAAAATTTAAAATTTGATAAATTAAATTTGATAAATTTAAATTTGATAAAATTTAAAATTTTGATAAAATTTTAAATTTTGATAAAATTAATTAATTTTGATAAAATTTTAAATTTTGATAAAATTTTAAATTTTGATAAAATTTTAAATTTTGATAAAATTTTAAATTTTTATAAAATTTAAAATTTTGATAATATTTAAAATTTTGATAAAATTTAAAATTTTGATAAAATTTAAAATTTTGATAAAATTTAAATTTTGATAAAATTTTAAATTTTGATAAAATTAATTAATTTTGATAAAATTTTAAATTTTGATAAAATTTTAAATTTTGATAAAATTTTAAATTTTGATAAAATTTTAAATTTTGATAAAATTTAAATTTTGATAAAATTTAAAATTTTGATAATATTTAAAATTTTGATAAAATTTAAAATTTTGATAAAATTTAAAATTTTGATAAAATTTAAAATTTTGATAAAATTTAAAATTTTGATAAAATTAAAAATTTTGATAAAATTTAAAATTTTGATAAAATTAAAAATTTTGATAAAATTTAAAATTTTGATAAAATTTAAAATTTTGATAAAATTAAAAATTTTGATAAAATTAAAAATTTTGATAAAATTTAAAATTTTGATAAAATTAAAAATTTTGATAAAATTTAAATTTTGATAAAATATAAAATTTTGATAAAATATAAAATTTTGATAAAATTTAAAATTTTGATAAAATTTTTTAATTTTGATAATGTTCAACATTTTAGTAAAATTTAAAATTTGATATTTCAATGACAGATCAGTTTCATACTACAGAAATATTCTATTTAAATGTAAACTAACATTATGTCTGCATTTATAGGGAAAGTTTCGACGCAAAATCAAAATTATATTATTGTTAACTTACGACTGCAGTTTTACTATAAATACGGAATAAAACTTTGTAAACATGTCATTTGTATATAAAGGGCCATGGGAGCAACAGTATTCTTCAGTAGATTTTTGCAATTAATATAAAGATGTGAGCATGCGCAGTAGAAATATTGAAACATCGATGTATTTTGCAATCCATTGTCAACATGTTGCAATAATTCAGTCAACATTGTACTTAAAAAATGTTGTTTGCAATGTTTACATTCCATTTTTGATAATGTTGCTTCACTGTGTTAGATGTTGTGAATCGATAAGTTTCATTAAATAAACATTGTAGTGCATATATCACGTGTTTCGCATATTGCGCTTCTAAAGCATGTGTTTATATGCTTTTATATACAAATAATGTGTTCGAAGAATGTTTTCTTGTATTTATACTAGAACTGTTGACGTAGTAACATACTGATACATGAAGTCTTAATTTTAAGCTAAATGGTTCGATGTAAATAGAAACATTTTGCACATACAAATTTATTTAATACATAACTGTCGTATGGTTTAGATGAATTTGACAGTGTCCCGCAAATTTAAACTGAAATAAAAACTTTCTAAAATAAAAATTTTCATAAAAAATTAAAACTTTTTATATAAATGTTTAATAAAAATATATAAGTTTTCATCGAAATCAAAAATTTCTTTAAAATTGAATAAAGAACTAAAATATTCATCGAAATAAAAATGTTCATACAAATACTTTATTAATGTGAAGCATTAAATTTTTAGTGTACATATATAAATATTTAATTTCTAGCAAAAATGTCAATATTTCATAAAAAATAAAAATAATTTTTTCAAAAAGTTTAATTTTTAGTGATTTTTTAAATGATCCAAAACCTTAAGCGGTAATGAAGGTCTAAGAATAGAAAATCTATTATACGAATAAAATATAAAAAATTGTGTATAACGACTAAAAGGTAACATGAAAGCTGTGATACCATTAAAATTTTTCGCACAAAAATAATGTTTTTTCTTCTCAAAATCTTTTAAATTTCCAAAAAAGATTGATTAATGTTAAAATTATTTAAAAATAAAATTATTTAGAATAATTAAAGTTATTTTTTAATTCAACAACATTTCGATTAACATTTTGTATAGTTTATCGGAGATAACTTCTAAATTCATACGAATACCTTTTCATCGTCAAATCAGTTCAGTAAAAGTTATGCAAAAAATGGGAAATGTTGTTAAAATCGCCATAGTTTGAGGTATTACAACCTTATCAGTTTCAAATGCATAAACCGCAAAGAAATGTCAGTATTGGGTTTAAGTTTCAAAAAACGTACCAAATTTTGCGTGAATCGACCTATAATTCCTTACCACCCTTATATAGCCAACGAAACCAAAAATTGCGTCTAGCAACATAATCTCACATAAATGAATGTTTTATGGAAATAATGATATCAGATATTAAACGATTATTTTCTCTTTCTTGTTTAAGGATAATGTAAATCTAACCCTGAATAATGTTTAAAACTAAAAAATACCAAAATAAAGAGTAAGATTAACAAAATTCTTAACGCCCGTTTTAAATAAGCCTTTTAACCTAATTATTATTATTATTTTTTTTGATCCACTTAACTTTTGAAGACATAACAGTTATTTTCCATAAAGTCAAAGGATATTGTTTAAAATAAACCCAACTTTGTCCTCTGTCCTGTTTTTTAACAGTACCGATAGAACTTGAGGAGTAACAGAAAAGCTGGTTCAGGTATGGTGGCATGATTTTTAAAGGGCTTTCAACACATCAAATGTAATGCAGGTTTAAACACAAACAGAGATCAAAATGTTTTCTGACAAGAACTCGGCTAGATATGTAGAACCCTGCAACATGGTACGGAAATTAAAGTCAAGTTTTTTACAAGATTCATGCTGCAAAATGGTTGATGAAACATATGATCTGAAATTTTCCAACAATTTCTAAGCATTGCCAACAGTACGCAATTGCGGTAATAAGAGCCACAACGGGCTCTATAAATAAAGAAATTTTCATAACGGAGTATTTACAAAAAAGCCGCTTCCGCTCATAGGACTTCATCATGTGTACACTTTTTTGTGGCATGACTTGGTATCCTGTATACTATGGTAAAGACGCCCTTGAGTGGTACAAGAACTATAATGTGGTATTTGGAGAAGCAAATCTTCCAAACTGCTCAGAGCTATAGCCTGTGGAAAGATATTGGGCCCCTGTTTACAGAGACAATTGAATAGTTGTGCAAAAATGTTGTAGATTTAAACGGAGATTGACTACCTGTTCGAGCAAATGGACAGAAAGCACTTTAGGAGCACAAGAACTCCAAATAGCGTAGACCTAAGGTGTGTGGAGAGATATTGGGCTCTTATTTAAAGTGAAAGATTTTGAAAGGAGATTGAGTGAAGCTCTTTAAAAACGGTAATGGAGTTTTTGCAATAATAATTTGAATCAAATAAAGAAATTAAAACTGGTTTTATTTTCAATAACTTCTATATATGTTAAGAATTTTTCAACCTCATTCCTTATCAGCCAAGTGCAATACTATTTTGTTAATCGTTATAATTTTGTACAAAAATTAAAATTTAAATAAAAAGAGTCTCAAGATAAATACGCTACCTTGAGGCACGTTTGTTACTTATCTGAATAAATGTAGGGTCCACATTAAAAGGGCGTTATTAGTCTTCAAATCAAATTTTACACCATCGTTAAATCATACTGGTTACTTAAGATTCGAATAAGACAAATTAATATTTTCCAAATTCCACCCTGCTCTTTTCTATACGTTTACCACTTTTACCACATTCATGTATGAGATGTTATACTTTACATGACACAAATACTCTTACAATCGCTGTATGTTACACATATAATCCTTTGGGTATTTGTATCAAGTAACTTTAACTTTCAATTTATTCATATAACAAACGTGTTCAAAATTATAACAACCAAAATCCTTGATACATAAGTAAAACCATCGTACTGTCATATGTGCACCATTTAAGTCATTTATTTTATTGAACTTTCTCCACTTTGTTTTTACAATTTCTGTCGAAAAATATTTTGAAACTCGTATTGAGGATAAACGATGTGCAAGTGTACATATTTTGTTTTAAATAATAATTTATATTTTTCAGTTTTTCAAAAAATATGGGATTTAAGATAATAAACTTTAATATTTTATAAGAAAACAGTTGCAATTTTCATAAATCAAATTGAGTGGAAAAATTAAAATGGAAATGTACTTGAGTTGGAAGAAATAAATAAATATTTTTGAATTATTATATATTTATTTTAATTTTTAATATGAAAATTTATTAAATTTTTAAGTAAATTATTAGGAAGATTCAAGCGTTTGTACATTAAATGAATAATTAAAGTTGATTTTAATTAATATTTTTTTATATACAAATATTTAATATTAAGTAATTATTTGATAATTGAGTGCATATTTTGTCACTGTTTTATTATAAATTAATTAACCAATTATTGCACGTGTAATAAAAATCATTAAGTGTTGCAATTACTTTTAACTTTGTTACCGTCAATAATTAAGTGACTGAGGCAAACTGCAACTATTAGGTAAGGGAAAAACTTAATTTCCTTTAATTTTAATAATATACATAGATGTATACTGTCATCTATGTATATGAATAAAGTTTCGCAAACTTATTAAGGTGTGAGATAGAAAAATTCTCAACTCATATTATTATTATTGTACCACTCAAGGGTTTTATTGAAAATAGTAACAGGATGCCAAGTGGACACATTAAAAAGTGTTGTAAACATTCCTTGATATAAATTTTGGTATTTATAGAGCCCGTTACAACAAGTGATTTTCATCTTTTTGGGAAATTTTGGCAGCTTTAGAGTCCTAAGTTTTCCTTCAAAAATCCCTCGATCATCAGCAGCATAAAATTTTGGACTAAAAAGTTTCAAATAATATTTTTTGAAAATTTTAATTCAATTTCCATTGCTCTTCCTTTGGTCTCTAAATTTTTAGCAGCATTTATGTCAGAAACTTTTTGAGCCCAGTACATTTTTAAACCTGCATATGTCTAAACTTTCATACGAAATAGTCCTAGAACAAAGCTAAAATTGGGTGTTATTCTGTCGGATGTGTTGAAAGCTCTTTAGAAAATGCATTTGAAACAGTTTTTCCTTCAACAAACAAAATCTCTCTGTTCTGTGTAATAAGTTTGGAATAATGATATTTAACTATTTTTGTACGCTCATTTCTGTTCACTTATTTTAATCGGAAAAAACAAAATTGGGTTAAAAGTTTTAATGAGAAATGTATCTTATGGGAGGTACTTTTTATATTGGACCGAAGATTTTTAAATCGACTCAGAAAGTGCTATTGAGTCGAACAGTAATACTACTTCATCTGTATGTTACAAAAATCAGCATAAGCGTAATAACCCAACCACCTTAGGTGGTGTAGGGTAAAAAATTATTGCGTAAAACTTCATTAAAATTCTTCACATTGTATAGTACAGTTACAAGCTTAAACCCCTTAAATGGAGCCAATATGGACATATATTCATGAAATTTAGAAGTTTAGTAGTGATGATTTTCAAAAATTTGGTTCTTATTTAAGAGGTTTTTTTAAGTTTAAATCCGCTTTCCAGTAAGTTTTTATTCAATACAGTTACAACAATGAAAAAATGCCGAATTTAAATAGAATATTTAAGATTTTAATAAGCTTAAATTTGTTTTACGGGAAAGTGCTTCATATGGAAGCTATAACTAAATATGGAATGATATACATCAACTTACTTGCATTAAAGACAGTTAGACAAATAATTGTGCCAAATTTCAAAAAATAAAAACTAAAAATTTTTAGCACATTTTTGTAAATTGAATGTCCAAGGTGCTAATGAAGGCCAAATGGTGTCCAAGCTACCAAAGTTTTATAGACACACTTCCTTTCTATTACTTTGTTAAACTTCATATAAATCTGCGATTAAAAGTTATTTCACAAAAAAGAAAAAGATTCTATCACACTGTATAGTGGTTTTTCCCTAAACACCTAAACTTCAAACCATATGCCTCTTAGTTCAAATTCGTCTATCTCGTAATTCCATTATTTTTATGAAATTATATTAAAATCAATGAATTTATTTTTTCACTTTACCCAAAATATTGAAAATTCATTCACTCACCATGCGCACGCATAAAATAAGGTAATAAAATTTATTTAACCATTTTGCAGGAGAGTGAAATTCAATAATGCAAGTAAATGACTGTTAAACAGCTGTAATGCAATTACTGTCATGTTTTTAATTGCATTTAGTTTTACAAAAGTAAAATAAGTGAAATAAAAACTGCACGTAGCCGCTGTTGAAAAGAATTACTGACAATTAAATCGACTGTAATAATGATGAAGAATGTCGTTATTGTTAATTTACTGTATGTAGAAGAAAATACATGCTGTAATTGTCATAATATTTTTATTACGGATGCCTTATTGTTGGGACTTAATTTTTAATTATCGTAGAGGTATTTAAAGAAGTTGTATGAAAGGAAGGAAAATATTCAGAAAATAGTCATTTATTATACAGATTTTTGTCGTCGCCGGAAGCCATCATAAACAAAGGAATATATCTCCTTAAAATTTACAACTTTGAAGTGGCGTTATTTAAGACATTGACACGTCTTGAAAAACGGCGTTTATTTCAAAAACTATTGCTTGACATCATTTACATGATTTTGGTATCAGCTGAATAGAGAATAATATTCGAGATGAACAGTTTTATTTCTGGCAAAAGAGAGATTGGGTAGACAAACCTAACACTTTACGATTTATAAGAGAAAAGTATCTTGTATTGTTTTGAGTATTGAGAAAAAAGTAGTACCACAGAAGTTATTTAAAATCATAAAAGAAAAGTATAAAGTTACTGAGCTCTAGTTTCTTCGCAATAGTAATATCAGTAAACTATTTCATAGAAATGCTAGAGTAAGGATGCATCCTACACTCAGACTTATTCACACTTATTTCTCAGCAGGCAGGATAATATAATAAGCAAAGTCTATATAAAGAAAAAATAATAACAAGAGCCTCTGACTTTCATAAAAGTTATCCAAACAAAATTAAAAGATTTGGAATTGTTGGTCCGCAGTATTGGACTCCTGATAAGTGTTATCAAAACGACTTCCGAATTTCCAGCAGTACAGTGAGAACAAAGAATGGTGGAAAATCAGAAGTAAACAACAGGCTCAATGAAGGAAGAGTGGTATTCGAATGCCTGCAATTACAATGGGAAAACTCACACGTGTCCAGACAAACCATCACATACGACAAGTGGCTCGTAATTAAAAGTAAAATATTCGGATCTAATAACTTCATGGATGGAATCAAATCAAAATCCCCTTTCCTTTATCAAGTTACTTTTTCACATTTTCACTAAAATTTAAATTTTAACAAAAATTCAAATTTTAACAAAAATTAAAATTTTCACTAAAAAATTAAAATATTCACTAAAAAATTCAAGTTTTCATTAAAAAAATTAAATTTTCACTAAAAATTCAAATTTTCACTAAAAAATTCAAAATTTCACTTAAAATTCAAATTTTCATTAAAAATTCAAATTTTCATTAAAAATTCACATTTTGACTAAAAATTCACATTTTCACTAAAAATTGGATATTTTTCTCTAAAAATTCAAATTTTCACTTAAAAATTCAAAATTTCACTTAAAATTCAAATTTTCACTGAAAAATTCAAATTTTCTTTAAAAATTCAAATTTTCACTAAAAATTTAAATTTTCATTCAAAATTCAACTTTTCATTAAAAATTAAAATTTTCACTAAAAAATTCAAAATTTCACTAAAAATTCAAATTTTCACAAAAAATTCACATTTTCACTAAAAAATTCAAATTTTCACTAAAATTCAAATTTTCACTAAAAAATTCAAATTTTCACTAAAAAATTCAAATTTTCACTAAAAATTCATATTTTGAGTAAAAGATTCAAATTTTCATTAAAAATTCACATTTTTACTAAAAAATTCAATTTTCACTAAAAATTCAAATTTCCACTAAAAATTCAAATTTTCATTAAAAATTCACATTTTCACTAAAAAATTCAAATTTTCACTAAAAATTTAAATTTCCATTAAAAAATTCAAATTTTCACTTAAAAATTCAAAATTTCACTAAAAAATTGAAAAATTTCACTAAAAAATTCAAAATTTTACTAATAAATTCAAAATTTCACTAAAAATTCAAATTTTCACTAAAAATTCACATTTTCACTGAAAATTCACATTTTCACTAAAATTAAATTAAAAAAAAAAAAATAAATTTTTCAAAAAAAAAAAATTGGAAAAAATCAAATTTTTCAAATTTTTCAAATTTTTCACTAAAAATTCAAATTTTTCACTAAAAATTCAAATTTTTCACTAAAAATTCAAAATTTTCACTAAGAATTCAAATTTTCACTAAAAATTTAAAATTTTCACTAAAAATTTAAAATTTTCACTAAAAATTTAAAATTTTCACTAAAAATTTAAAATTTTCACTAAAAATTTAAAATTTTCACTAAAAATTCAAATTTTTCACTAAAAATTCAAAATTTTCACTCAAAATTCAACATTTTCACTAAAAATTCCAAATTTTTTACTAAAAATTCATAATTTTTACCGCAAATTCAAATTCTCACTAAAATTAAAAGTTTTCCACTAAAATTTTCACTAAAATTTTTTTTCTTTAAAAATTCAAAGTTTTCATAAAATTTCACATTTCTCCCTAAAAAGTTGTATTTTTTATTAAAAATTTTCACTAAAAATTTAGCTTATAAAAAAATACCATAATTTAAGTCTCCCTTAAACTCACATTTTTTATTCAAAATGTAATTTTCATTAAAAAATAAAATTTTTGGTAGACATTTAATTTATACTTAAATCGTTCGAAATAAATATTTAAACTAAAGCCAAATTTTTCACAAAAAAAAATTTATTTTTTAATGCAAAATTTATTATTTTACTAAAAATAAATGAAATTAAAAAATATTTTTTTAATAAATAACTCAGATTATTTAAACATTCACATTAAAAAAGGATAATGATATCTTTTAACACATATTTTATTTATCACTAACAAATAAAATTTGGAGTAATCTTATCGAATAATTCCCTTAAATCGATTCCACTGGATAATCCTAAAAAAGGGTGAAAATACGTTTTGGTGCTTTATAGCCAAGTGCTTTAAAATAAATAAAGTAACATTTAATTACCGCTTAATATGCATAACATTCACAAGAGAATTTTATTTTTGGATATAAAACATTATCACAATTGCTCAAAATATTGAAATTTACACGTTTTTCCTTAAAAAAATAATATATTTTATGAAGAAAAATCCCAAGAGTAAAAAATAACATAAATTATGAACAAATCGTTATATATTTTTTTTTACAAAATATACACGTTTCTTACCCTTTTAAATATTCAAAACTTTGTAATTTAAATAAACATAAAAGAATTTCCAAAAAAAAAAAATCAATAGATATTAAAATTCGTGGTATTTCTAAACTGTAATATAAAATTTCTTATACATACTTTATCAGTTACTGTACAAAATAAAAAAAAAACTCAGTATCTTTCCATAGAAACTGTGAAACAATTTTCAAGAAATTTAAATTACCCCGAGTCAACAAATATCTAAAACAATGTCAACAATTTGACTTTAAATTAACCTAAAAAAAAATATAACAAATATTTTCGCAATTGATACAACAAACGCTGAACAGTCAACAAATATGTGCGTGCGAAAAAATCTGAAAAACGTGTTTAATACTCTAACACAAAATGTGACAATTGACACATTTTTCCAATGATGCCTAAAAACAAATATACGCCTACAAGTGTTGACAACAAATAAACAAAATATTTGAAATTGAAGAGATTATTAATATTCAACAGTGTTGCCAATTCAGCCATTTAGTAGCTAAATTTAGCCATTTTCAGTATTGTTTAGCCACCGAAATACTCGGTCTCTGTCAATTATTTGAAGAATCTGAATTTGTGGAAGATTTTGTTTGTATACCTCCACCACCTCCACCACCTCCACCACCTCCACCACCTCTGTATATAAAAGCAATCATCTAAGACCACATAATGTTAAAATTCTTGCACTAATCCAAAATCTGCTTTATATTAGCAATGTCCGTCTGTTTGTTGTTGGTACTCTCACATCCACAATAAACGACAGAGTTCAATGAAATTTGGCTTGAGACTTTCTTATTGTCCTGAAAATTTTTTTTGTTTTAAACCAGTAAAATCAGTTAAGTATATTTTGTGTGCGTAGGTACGAGTGTATATTTGTGGTGAGGAGATTTGAAAATTGGTCATAGCCGAATATAGCATTCTTACTTCTTTGAAAATATGAATTTTTTATTAATGGAAAATAATAGCATTTTTTGTATAAATTACTCAACTAATTTTTTCAACAAATTTATTTTAACAAAAACTTAAATATATTAGTTATTTTTGTTTTTATTTAAAATTTTGTGGAAATTTTCCATTTTTTTTGTCACTTTTAGCCACTATTTTATAAAGATTTAACCACTTATGTTCCTCCAGAATTGGCAACATTGATATTCAGAGACTTTTTATACAGACAGACAGATAGACAGATTTATATAAATGAAGTAAATAATAGAATTTTTAAACAATTCAGCAAATACTGTTACAATTAACATTCGACAAAATTTTGTTCGAAAAATTGCCATGACTAGTTTTAATACTTTTGGTATTTTTATTAACATCAACACAAGTAACTAAATGCCACAAATGATTCCTCAATCTGTAATCAGTAGCTTTATATATTCCATGTACATGTTTCCTCACTTGTGTACACGAAAATATGTAAATTTGTATTTTTTGTGAAAATGATGTCAACAATCATTGAAACAATGTCAACACTTTTAACGATAAATTAACTCCGAAATAAAACAAAATCGCAAAAAATATCGACAATTGGCACAGAATCAAAAAAATATTAACAGAAATATTTTTGTATGTTAACACTGAATGTTATATAACATGCTCTAATATTTTGCATGTTTTTCATTCATATTTGAGGTCTGTATCCTACACCACCATAGATGATAAGTGGATACATGAATTTAAACATTGTGAAACACACTGAAAGTCCCAATTCTTTAAATATTTTGAACCAGTGATAATGCCATTTGATTGCCGTCATATTCTACTAAGTTGTATGAGTTCGAACTCACACAAATTATAATCTAATTAAATTAGGCAAAATTTTGCATGCCAAGTATTAAGTAAATAGTTTCAGCAATTATAGTGCCATACAGACCCACTTACCTCGAAAATCATCTTAGACTGCATAAGACTCAGTAAAGGTAGTGTTTGAATGATATATTGTTATTTAGAATATCAAACTTGGAGGGAATCGTCTACAAATGCTCTTATAGGACCCAAATATAGAAAATCACCAGTTTATGGCATTAGTTCCTCATATATCGGAACATAATTTCAATATTTATTCACGCACAGGAGGCAACGACTCCATGCACTATTCGAAATTCTGTGTCTAAATTATTTTGTTATAAAGGCTTCATCCATGTCCCAATTATTATTATGCAAAACTTCGTTTGTAGGGGAGATACCAATCTCGTTCCCGAATTATGCGATATTTAAATTCGATTTTGAAAGGATAATACCCTCCCGGTTCCTATCCTTATATTTTTATATCTACAGTAATACGTTGTTAAAACATTATGTATACCGTATACATTAACTGTTTGTCCGGCTGACTACCCATGTAAATGTTGAGAACACTCAACAGATTGCAATTTTTGAGATATCTTGATGAAATTTGATATATATTCCAGGTAGCTCCCAAAAAAATGTTGTTTCAGAACACTCTATACTAGGGTCGTTTATAAATCTTTCGTAGCTGTCATTTACAACCAACAATGTGGTATAGAGTGTTATTTATTATGTGCTAAATTTCGTGTATTAGTTATTTATTTTGGATATTAACTCTTTCGTTTTTTAAAGGAGATACTCCTCACCCACACTGAATCTAAAATTTTCTAGTTTTATTTCGTTTAGTGAGGTCATGAAAATTTCATAAGCCGTTTAGTCATTATCGTTAGTATAAATTGTCAGTTTTAGGGCCACTTTTAGATCGAAAACTTCCAAAAACAATGAAATTTAACTGGTATAGTTTCACTGAGCTCTGTCAATTTTGTGGATGTGAGCATTGCAACAATAGATAAATCTAAAATATAAATAAATGTATTCAAATTTTGATTTAATTTAAAATATTTAACTTTTTTTCGCTTTCTCATGATTCCTTCTTGGCGTTGGTCATTTGATGATGATACAAAGCATATTTCACTGTCATGAATATTTTGCTTTGAAATTTATTTGGTTTGTTGGTGAGAAATTATATAAGACTTCACCTTATAGCAAGATTTATATATATTTTATTATAAGTAACAATACACTTAAACATTTCATATTTTTATATTATTAAGGTACCACTTTACAACATACAAAATTGGCTTTCGAAATCTCTAGGATCAATTTACACACCTTCAGACTTTTGTCGGTAAACAGGGCATCCTTTGTACTCGGTATTGAAATAACCATTTTTAAATAAATCAATCCATTCAATAAAAGCATTTAATTGAAATTAAAGTCACCAATTGTTCGTTATCTTCAAATGGAGAGAGTTTATCAAATTTTGCGTTAAATCATTGCGTTTTGTCGAACTGCTCTTCAAAATAAATTTTTTGTGCGGCAAACTTTGTCATAAACATATAATACCTGAATATTATGAAATAAATATAATTATAATGAATAAAGTTATTAATTCTTTCATATAAATTTAATCCTGCATTAGGGCCTTAAAGTATAACAAATATAACAAAACATCTTGAAGGCAGAAATTTCATGTGAAGTAAATATCTAGAGTATCATAAAAAATCGTAAGAGTTATCTTCCTATTCACAGCTATTCAAATCTAAGAAAAAACATACAAAAAATTTAAAACCAAATTGTAAATTATTTATTTTCACAATAGTTATCAAAGTGTTATAAAGTTTTTTAATCTTCGAATTGTTTCCATAGGAATAATTTTGATTTTACTTTAGTTCTTATGATATAACAATTTATTTCCAAGAAATGTTTAATGCACGATAAAACTGTCTCATAGAGCTCTACAAAGTATTTAAAGTGAATTAATTCTTATTAAATCATACAAGAACCTTCATTAAGACAACAATTCTTCATTCAGTATTCAACACAACATATTTCAATGTCTCTATTCATTCATTTAATTAATTAATGTAACGAAAATCTTGTTAAAATTAACAAATTTTAATAAATGTGACACCAATTTTCAACAATGTCTACAATTATGCCTCTTAAATGTAAATGAAAATTAAAGGTGATAAATGTGTGATGAGTTTGAGGTTTTTTTTCTTGTGCATCTAACGTAACAAATTTTTCATTTATTTACAACCTTTATTATCTACACCCACACACACATAAATATACATCAACATTCATTTACTTTCGTATTGTTATTATCAATGGAAACATGAAGAAAGAGAATATAAGAAATGAAATAAGAATTGTATTTGTGTGTATTTTTCTTGACATTCTCTTCATGATAATTGTTTACACAGAAGAAAGCAAACAACAAAAGAAATAGATATACAATGGAGTGAAGGAAATAAATTTGTAGTAATTTATTTTCTGAATATTAAACATTTTGGTGATTTTTCTATGGTTTTTGCTGGGTATGTCTTTGTGAGAAAGTGATTTTGCGACTTTTATTGGAATTAATTTTTTTGTAGACTAATTTTTTTTTAACGCAAAATTTTATAAATTCTCTCTTAATAAAAAATTTAATGTATTTAAAAATTTATCTAGTAATGCCTAATGCTTGAATGGAATGCGTATGAGTGTTAAATAATTTCTCATGTTGAATATTAAGCATACGCTCCAATTCTTTAACCTCAATGTTTAATAAGAAGTAAGCAAAAAAGAACGGATAATGAAATGCGTAGCAAAACAATGGGCTTAAGTATTCGAAATTATAGTTAAAAATTAGGAGATTAACTTTTATAATTTATAAAATTTATTTATTGAGAATTAATTCATTACACTTCAATTATACTTCTGTATATTTTTGGTTCGACCGACCTTCGGAGTAATGCACTTTCTTCTTTATTTTAATTAGATATTCGGTTTTTTTAAATTGAAGATACCTGAGATCTTACTTTAAAATATCTTCCATTTATTTGTTTAAAAAATTATAAATTTAAACGAAACCAAAATAACTCCTTAAAACATAACTGAAATAAATTCCAATAATTAAAGGATTTAATATTAAAAAATATATAAAACCTATAATATATAAAATAGTTAAATACCTAATAATAATAGAAAAGCAATTCCATAAAGAATCTTAATACTAGATTCCTTACAAATGAAAGATTCGTTAAGAAACACAGACCGACTGTACACTTGGAAACCATTGATAATTAAAAAACTGACTTCGCTAAAAAACTTTCTTTTCGACCGGTCCTCATTCGTACTATGAGACTTTCTCTTCTGTGATAAATAAAATCCGGCTTCGCTATAAAAACGTTTTCTTCTCGACAGATACTAGACATGTAAAAGCCGTTTTCGATAAACAAACTTTCTCTGTGCGACTCGCCTTCGGCCGAACTAAAATACTTTCTTCCATGAAGTTTAGAAAGACGGCTTCGCTGAAAATGCATTTTTGTATTATGTTTTCAAATGAATAGATAGAACCAATTAGTGTCTAAATCATCGGTTTCAATAAGAAAATTTAATACTTCATAGTGAAGCAGTCTTTCTAAATATTGTAGAAGAGAAAATCTGTTAGTCTGAACGATGGCCCAATCACGCAATTTTCCTAAGCAAAGCCGGCTTTTTAGTTTAACAGAGAAGAATGCTCCTTAATCTTTATCGAGAAGAAAATATTAAAGGATCCTAAAATTCATCATTCATTTTCATGTCATCTTAGAAATTCATCTTTACAAAATAGACCTTATAGAGTAACTTATTCAACATTCTTTTAATTTCTTTAACATTTTTGAAGGCCAGAGGAATGACACGGGAGGTAGCAGCGTAATTTTCGGCTATGGAATTGGTTCCTTTGTAATGGATGGTTTTGGTTTTTCCTGAAATGCGATGTATGTGTTTTAAATTTTTTTAAAAATATTCCACAAAATTAAAATATTGTACCCAGTTTTTGATAAATATTTCTTCTGAAAACTTATTGTAAAATGTAAAACATTTTGTTAGATGATTCATTCTAGACGTTATACACAGAGTGTCAAGATTTTATCACTCCTCACGGTGAAGAATATAAAAGTTCTGTTTTAAAATTATTAGCATGAGTCCACAATCTCATGTAAAACCCAATGAGGGGAATGAGTTGAAAATTAATAATCCGAACATAAATCAATACTTCTAAAATGATAACCTTCTCTAGTTTTGTTCAAATATAAATTAAAATTCAAGTAACATTTGCCAAAAGCTCCAATACACAGAACACAAAATCCTATGAATTAAGAAATTACGAAAATAATCGATTTGGAATTATGTTCTCATTTCACCTTCCATTAAGACTTGAAGCAATCATAATTAATCTCATATTTCAATTTATAGAACTTCATGTGGTTTCTTTTCTTATATCTGCCAGCATCATAAGTAGTGAAACTGCTTTGCAGCTACAAAAATTAATCATTTGAGATTCCATCGCTTATGAGTAGGTTAACTAATTTCAGATTATTTTGGAAAATAACAAAAAAAAAGACAATTTTGTTGTAACAATTTTCACTTTAGTATTATTCTTTGCAAATTAAGATGTTTTTGAAATAATAGATCCAGCTATATAATAAATAGTGTAACGACATACTTTCAAATTCTTGTAAAGTTAAAAAAGACTACAACTTTTTATTAGTTTTAATATATTATAAAACCAGCAGATCCGGCAAAAATGTTGCTTGGTATGGGCGATACCTCTTCCACTGATATTATCCGTCCTACATTTTATAGAGTAAAACGGTTCCTTGAGAATGTTGTCAGGACCAAATATGACAACTCTCAATGTTACAGTTCTTTAGATATTTGATAACCAATATTTGCTTTGTATGGGGGGGGGGTGTACTTTTCATAAAATCTGCTTTACGGCTTCAAATTGCTATATTAAGTCCCACTGTGAAATAAATGGAATAAAAACATTTAAAACGAAAAGAAATTCTCCTGGTGCTAAATTAAATTATAAACAGATTATAAACAGATTAGAATTTCTTCCCAAAATCGTTAACTAAAAACGCTAATGTTACAAATTAAGGTCAAATCAATAATATTTGTAAATTTAGTGAAAACAGAAAATTTATAGGAATTTTGTAATTTTGATACATAACACAAAATTTTCCTTATACATAGTTTTATTTGTCACCTCGTGTGTAAATAATTTTATTACAATATTTTTCTTTCTTGTCAAAAATCATAAAAAGTATTTTTTTGAAGCAACAAATTATATAAATAAAAATTTGATTTTAACTTGTAATTTATTTTTATTATACAATAAACAAAATTGTAAACAAAAATTGTTGTTTATAGTATGTAAATTTAGGTACCCTAAACCATCGTCGGTGTTTGGGGTATTATGCGTTTGAGTTGATTTTTGTAACATGCTGAAAATATTGTGTTACATCTACCTTTAATTATACTATCTGAGTCGATTTAACAATGTCCATCCGTCCGTCGGTATGTCTGTCTATCTATCTGTCTGTTTGCCTGGATAAATGCCCACGTAAACGTTTTAAATAATCTACAGGTCTCCAATTTTAAGATATCTTGATGAAATTTGGTATACGACATCATTTTGGCTCAGAGACGAAGCTTGTTAAAATTGGCCACATTTGGCCCAATATTTAATATAATAAAAGTTTCAAATATAAATCAATATAAACGAAATTTGACTAAAATAAGAGCCATAATATTCTTAGTCTACGTACCGAATTATGTGAAGGTTCATTATTTCCCTTATGAAAGGCATAAATTTTACATTTTCGTTGCTTTTGTAATAATTAATCAAACTAAGTGAATGTAAACAAAACAAAACAAAATTACACGAGAGTTGTTCTATAATTTCTTATATCTCCCATTAACCCCTCAAAAAAGTTTATATAAAGGTTAATATCGCAAAAATAATAAATTAGAAAATAAAATTAAAAGAGGGTCGTTCAATACTTTCTAGATACTATATTTTATAACCAACATTAGTGTAGGTTATTACATAGTCAGGCTTGACCGACTATAATATTCTTACTTATTTTATTTTGTAATATTGAAACAATGTAAATATAAAATATTATAACAAATGCTGAAAACGTATTTATATTTATTTTTTTCATTATAACAATAACAAATTTTGATTTAAAATTTACCAAAAATTTTCTTTAAATGTCTTTCTAATTTTTTTGTATAAATAATAAATATAAATAACCAAACTATTATTTTACTATTAAGAGTTTAAGTTTTGTAATTTTTATTTAAACTTTACAACATGAAAACTGCATTAAGTTCGTAGAGTTGAGTGTAATTTGTGATAGTATCAAATGTTTCAGAAGTTTGAGAAATGCATTAAAGAAAAGACAAATATATGTTCATTTTTATTTTTAGTTTTTGTCATTTGTCATCAATGTCTATCAAATATTTGCGTAGTTTCTTATTTAATGGAAAAACATTAAGAACAGAAAGAAAACTTAAATCAAATTCTTTAAGTTTTCTTGAAAAATAAAATAAGTCAATAAACTTAACTTCTTACAAGATGCATTAAAATTTAATGGATTAAAGAAAAACTTCACACTTATTAAACTGAACGAGGAGATACACATAAGTAAACGTATGAGCAATTTATTCAACAATAAAATATCATTTATATGTCTCATCATTTGTATTGAAGTCAGAGAAATGGAAAGAGACTAACACACGTGTAACCCCATAATTTTTTGAGGAGACATTTTTTAAATTTCTAGAAATTTAAAGAACGTGTCGTTTTTTTCAAATCAATATTAATTGAAGTTCGTTTTACTCAACACCACTATAAGTGGTGGGGATATTATACATTTGTGTAGATGTGTGGCAGAAAAAAAATTTCTAACACCAGTATACCGTTCAATTCAAAATCACTTCCTGAGTCAATTTAAGCATGTCCATCCGTCCGTCCAAATATTCCCCCGGAATGGGGGTTTTAGTCCATAAAATTCCTAAACAAAAAATAATTTTAATTTCGCGAAAATATTCTGAAACGATGTTTCAAATTATACAAACATTGCTCCATTATTTTTCCTTATTCCCATAACACCACCCTTTCTAAATATCGCTTTCAAACTTATAAATCGCACATATACGTGGGTATTGTAAAAATATTTAGTCAAATTAAAATAAATATAAGTCAAATCCTCTGCTCAAAATTATACGAGTCGGTTCATAATTTTGTCCAATTCCCATATAGTATTATAACAATATATTGCACACATAAGCATAATAAGGAAATCAAATTATAAGTGGGTCGTTTATAAATTTTTCGTAACAGAAATTTACAACCAACAATGTAATGTAGGGTATAACATAGTCAGGCTTGACTGACTATAACAGTTTTACTTGTTATAAATGGTAGTTACGATATCTTGATTTTTTGATATATGGAAAATAGAAGAAATAATGGATCGACCATAGTATTATGCACACTTTTTCGTTATGTTTATCTTAATTTGATCAATTATTATTACAATACCAACGTATATTTTTGTCTTCAAAGTAATATTTGGAAGAGAGCTTGTATGAGACCTATGAGAAGCATATGTCCCATACAATGCTATAAAGCTTTTTTTAATTTCGTTAAAACCTCTTTATATTTAGGAAATTTATTAGCTTAAAATCTTATTCCGGGAAGACATTTTTATGAAAGATACCTGAAACAGGTTTTGTCTGCACATGCCTTTTCATAATTCTGCGGACATTTTACGCACTGGGATAGAAAATTCCTAAATGAATATCGCTCATTTGCTACAAGGTTATTTAAAAAAAAAAAAACATGTTTCTTGAGAATGAAAAATTTTTATTTGGTAAATTTTTTTAACGCTTACAAAGAGTTGAATTGTAAAGTTATTAATTTTGTCTGATATAAAAATGAGTTATTCATAAAAATTTGCATTACAATAAAATACACTATTTACAATACACTAATGATGTTTAGTTGCAACTTTCTTATTTCAAGTTAGGATGACCTTGCAGCAAATGAACAACATGGTTATGGATCGGCCACACATAGAGTATGGGCTAGAATTCTCAGGGACACAAAAGAAAAAACAATGTTGCTCCCATGCATAGTGGAAACAAATTGGGGCCAAAGTGAAAGATAATGACAAGTTTCTTTTCAGTCCAAGATCTCAAAAGAAATTTCACAAATCACGACGTGTATAAAACCACTGGCCCTGTCCGTTCTAAAATTTAAGTTAATATTGGCATTGCGTCCTACATTTTGTCTAGTATAATTTTCTTCGTATGGGGGTATCTCTCCCTTGGTCCTATTTGTTTTACATTTTGTTCACTACAATAGTTTCTTGATGAAGTGATTGGGAACTCTCGCTGTTATAGTTCTTTTAATATTTGATACTCATTATTTGCTTTGCATTGGGGGAACTCTTCCTCTTGTCCTATCCGTCCTACATTTTGGCCAGTAAAAATTTACTTGGGAAAGTATTTGAAACCAATTTGAATTCCCCGCCTTTACAGTTCTTTAGGTATTTGATAATTAGTATTTGCTTTGTATGGGAGTACCATTCCCCTCGATCCTTCCCGTCCTGTATTTTGATCAGTAAAACAAATTCTTGAAAAATTGTTTGTACTCGAATTTGTGAACTTTTGCTGCTATAGTTTTTTAGATATTCAATAATCGAATTTTTTTGTATGGGAAACTCCTCTCCGCATGAAAATATTTATTCTTCATTCTGTCCAGTAAAATTGTTACCTGAAAAAATTATTGGGACCAAATTATTTTATATACAGAACGTAACTTAAAATTATACGAGGGGTTTAATTACAAATTTGATTTCATTATTCTGAAACATTAAAAACTGAATTTTTTTTATGTTATTTTAGTTAAAGCGTATGAGCAATACTGCTCAAAAAAAAAATATATATATATATAACTCATACGCCTTCTTATTAAATTGCAATTAATTACATATTTTAGGTCATAATTTCAAAATACATAATACACCATGTGATTATGTTATTTAAAACAATTTATGTTACATTTTTTATTATCATATGCAACTTTGAGTTTATTGCCAACAAAAAATATATAAACATTTTTACACTTGTTGTCATAAAACCGTAATAAATTTTTTTGTTACAAATATTTATATACATATATAAAAAAGAAATGATGTTTATTGCCTTGTATACAATATATTTTTCATGTTTAAATTTTGATATAAGACTTGTCACACAATTATATTAATATTAAGTTATAAAATTTTACTATAAAGTTATAAAATATTATAACAAATATTGATATTACTAATAGTAGAAATCATTTTACTGTAAGTTCAAATACAAATTTATACAAAATGTTTTGTTTAGAACAGATAAGATTTTAAAAAATATTTTGCAAATGTCAAAAGTTGTATAATTAAAAAAAAAGTAAAAATGTTATAGTCGATCAACCCAGACTATGTAATACTGTACACCAGGTTGCAAATGACAGCTATGAAAATTTTTGAATGTCCAACGTATAATTTTCTTTTTTTATATATGAAATAATTAACCGATCTTAACTAAAGACATCCCCCTTGTAAGTGCCAAATTTCATTATTCCCTACACTACGGAAGGTTGAGGTATTATGAATTTGATCTGATGTTTGTAACATGCAAAAAAATAATGTTTTATCTAACTCTTAATATACCGTTTGACTCAGAATTATTTCTGAGTCGATTTAACGATGTACTTCCGTATGTCTATCGAGCTGTCCATGCAGATATTTTAAACAGTCTACAGCTCGCAATTTCTGATATATCAGTTTTGACTTAAGGGCAAAGGTTGGCCATTTTCCGTAAAATATTTCAGGTAGATCACATACAAATGTTCTTCACGGAATGGGGGTTTAAGAGACCTAAATATATATAAAATATAAATATATTTTAAGAGACCTAAATAAATTAAACTTAACACTAGTAAGCCTTATAATATTCTAAAGCGATGTATCAAAGGATGTGAGGGTCGGTTTATTATTTCTAGTAGTTCGCATACAAATCCCTTCCAAATATCATTTTTAAGGGAAAATCTCACATATATATTGGAATTATAATAATTGGTAAAATTACGATAAATTAAATAAAAAATCTTTGAACAAAATTATACGAGGGTCAGTTCATAATTTCTTATAGCTCCCATATAACCCCTTTTCCAAAAAAATAGATTTTAAAACGCATAAATTAAACATAAATCTTAGTGTCACAATAATGAACTTCACACTTGAGAATAAATTATAAAATCAAATTATACGAAGGTCGTTCATTCGTTTTTTGCGATTACCATTTTAAAACGATGTTGGGCATTATGTAATAAATCTTGACTGACTATATATTCTTATTTGTTAAAATGTTTTTAAAACTGCCACCTGTATTTTGTGAACAAGCTTTTCATGGACAGCAAGCATGAATGACAGACATGATTAAATCGACTCAAAAAGTGCTTCTGAATGGAACGGTATACTTAAAGGTGGCTTTTTTGTCTGCCCTTTACAAACATTTATAATAACACCCCAACTACCTACGGTAATGTAGGGTATCAAAATCTGTTTAATTCAGTATTTTAAAAATGTTCCATCCCTTTAAGAGTTTATTTCAAATTTACTAAACTAACTTATGTGTTTTTCCAAATCCCATGTGATATTTTCATATGTATTGACAACCTGGGTCAAGTGTTACTCTAGAGATTATAGTATAATATATGTATATGTTTACTTTACACATTTACATAAACAAATAAATTACAAGTTTATAAAATGAATAAAAATATAAACATAAAAAACGCTATAAAGTAAACTTTTTAGAAAAGTAAAAGAGGATATAAGAGTTAAGGTATTTTATGATTTAATTTTTTATCTTTTTGAAACCAGACCACAACTGTCAATAAAAGTAAGAAAATTGAAAAAGAAAGTATTTATTACATTCCATGGAATCAATTTCATAAAAGGAAAAATAAAATATCGAAGGGGAAACAGAAATTCATTAAATTATTTCTTAAAATATTCAGAATAATTCTTTACAGCAAAACATTTAGTTATAAGACTGGAAAATATTTTAAGTGTAAGATCAAAAATTCTAAACATACGTTTTTGATTAAAACTTTTAACCCAGGTATTACCTGATTGTTTCGTTTTCAAAATATATGTTTTTGAAAAACATTTATTGTTAATGAAAATAAGTGATGAGGAAAAAGTTATATAAAAAATTTGTTATATTAAATATTTTTAACGAAATCCAATTTGGTCCTACAAAAAGTTTAGCAAGAGCAAACGTTATTAAAAAGTACCAGAAGAATTTGTCCGTTGAAAGAAATACTGGTTCAGGTAGATAGATTGATCCACATGATATCTCTAAAGCCAAAAATTAGAAAGCATTACCAAAAGAGCTTTCAATATATCTGGCAGGAAAGTAGCCCGGTTATCTCAGTGCTCGAACTATTCATATGAAAATTTAAAGACAATGAAAGTTTAAGAACATACAAGGGTCAAAAGTTCCTAACAAAAACGCTGCTAAAAATTAAGAGGTCACAAGTGGACCCTAAAATTAAAGTAAAATTAAAAAAATACTGCTCAATATGTTCTGGCAGGTTGTTTGCAACTTTTTCAAACATTTTATAATGGTCTGCGGAGTTAAATAGAATTTTAAAACCTTAAAAAAAACTTCCCAAAAAGTAATATGTAATGCCGAAATTTACATCAAGGAATATTTTTAAAAAAGGCCGCTTCATTTTTTGAGACTACATAATTTGTCCACTTATCTTGGGCCTGACTTGGCATTCTATCACTATGACAAGCAAGTCCTTGGGTAGTACTAGAACAGCAATGTGATATTTATACCAAGAGAAAGACAAATTCTTAAAACAGTCCATAGCTAAAGCCTGTACAGAGATATCAGGCTCTATGCATGTTACAAGTTTTTGGACCTTAGTTGTATTCTTTAGCGATTAAGTTATGACGTTTCAGTTAACGATTCAACGATTTTGTTTTTGATAAATGATCAATGTTTAAATATACGGTAGTGTTCGAAACTTTTTTCCTCATTGTCTTATACGTGTTGTTTTAATAAATTAATTACAAATATTTATTTCTTTATATATCATTAATAATTATTTCAAAATAGCAAAAAATATTTCCGTTTGCTTGAAAATTTTAATAAAACGGAATCAAAATTTTTATTAAAATTCACAGTACACGATTCGTTAGAATTTTAAGTATTTTATCCTCTTTCGATCATTTGTGAAGTTTCGTCTCAAAAATCTTTCATTTCTGCAAAAGAGTTTCTTTATGGGATTCAAACTCGGGAATTCTGCTAGGCAACCAAACTTTTGGATCCCATTGACAATAAATCTTTGACCAGCTTTGATAAAGGCTTAGAACTAGTTTCGTGCTGACACATCCATCGAAATAGTACTTCTCACTCAACATAGTGTAACATATAAGATATGTCCTCGAAAAAAATATATAAAGCCGAAAAACTGGACAGTAAAGTTTTCGCCAAGTTTAGATTTTGTAGACCTTAAGTATTAATACACCGAAATGGTGCTGTTGCAAAAGGAAATTGAAGTGAACAATAAAGTTTTCAAACCGATTGCAAGTTTAGCATAACAAAGATTTATGAAAACTTGAAGCATTCATTAATATTCACATCCAAAAATCACCACAAATATTGTATAAATATAACTTTTGATATTTTGGTTTATCGCACAAAATGGTGAAATTAATTTCGAAACCTTCAGTCTATAAAAAATTATGTATTTTTATGTTTAAACCATACAAAGTACATTGTAGCCATTTAAATATACTTTGAATGTTGGCTAAGTGTTTCAAGCATAAAACTAATGATGAATCCTTTATATTTGATTAACGCTCAAGATGTAGTTGTTTTATAAATGCTAATGGAAAAAGCAAATTACCAGAAGAGAATCAAGAAAAGTTTGTCTTGTATCATTAGCTAAACAAAAACTATTCTGTGAAACAAAATACAAGAATTACAGTGATGTCTTTTTTAGTAATGTCATTAACGAATTAAAAATACCCTTAAAGCTTTATAAAAGTGTGCGAAGGATTGCTTGAAAATATATGTATGTTAAGTGAATTGTTTACAGTACACAGTTAGGGAGAATCGATTTTCTTAAAATAAATATATTACTTTTGATCGTCCAAATAGATATAGCAACAGCTGAGTGAATTGTAACTTCAGTTTTTATCCCATGAGGACAGTATTACTGTTGGTACGCAAATTACGACTTCTCAACTGCTTTTGTGCACTTTTAAAATTAAATACTTTTTGGCATCTTTCTATAATTTTAATTTACTGAAAATTTCAGACATCTTAAGTTATAAAGTGTGGGATAGAAAATTCATAACAAACACATATGATAATAAAAACCGAGTCTTGCTCTGGGCAGTTGTAGCTATTTTCCCTCATGATACAAATATCATATTATTGTTCTTGTATCACTCAAGGCATTGTTTCCAAGTCATAGGATGACAAGTCAGATCAAAAATAAATGCAAAGTAATTCATGAAGTCTTATGAATGGAAACAACATTTTCGTAAACACTCTTTGTTGTAAATTTTTGTATTTACAGAGCCCGTTGTGCAGCTTCCTTTTTCGCAACTGCATATTGCTTGCCATACAAAGAAAGTTTTGGGAGATTTTGAGCACTTTGAAGACCTAAACATTCAACATTTCCTCAGGCGGCAGCAACATGATTTTTTATTTGGTACATGTAAATTGACTTTAATTTTCTTGCTTTGTTTCTGGCCTCTAAACTTTAGCAGCATTCTTATCAACATAGAGCCTTGCATGCTTTAAAGCCTGCACTAGCTTTCAATTTCAAATAGTCCGAACTCTGAGCTATCTAGGCTCCAACCTTACCGAATATCATATGGACCATTCCCTTTACCTGAATCAGGTCTTTTAACAACGGATAAGTTCAGTGTGATTGCAGAATTTTTGATGATTGGACAACTTTTTGTTTTGAAGGACCAAGTTGGAGTTTGTTGAAAATATTTATTAATTTTAGTTTTAATAATTTTGTCTCGTCACTGGTTTTAACCAAATAAAAATTCTTTTGATAAAAATATGCGAATGACCAAAAATGCTCAAAGAATTCAGAAAAAATATTACTTTGTGATCGATAATACGATAACAATTAACTTAAGCAAATTATATATTTAGTCCCATTACGTACAATTTATTGAATTTTATATATTTAAATGTTTAATTACACGTTTATATACATTTTCGTATTTTTAAATATTTGCTAAATCCTGATCATAACTACAGTTAATATTAAAAAAAATATGAACAAACTGCAATTTGTTTGTTCAAAATTGTTACAATATTTTATTACTAAATTTTTTTTATACCCTACACTACCTCAGGTGGTGGAGGTATTAAGCATTTCTGCAGTATTTATAACGGGCAGAAAAATAGCCTTAGCACCACTTTTACGTATACCGTTCGACTCAGAATCACTTCGTTAGGTATGTCCGCCCATTCAGCTAGTTTTCCATGTAAATCTTGTTCGCAAAGTACAGTTGGCAGTTTTGAAGATATCTCAATAAAACTTAGTAGGTACTATTATTTTGGCCTAACGACGATGGCTATTGAAATTGGTTATAATCGGTCCATTATTTATATAGGCCATATACAAATGTCCCACCAGAACGGGGTTTTAGTCAATAAAATTCCTAAACGATTTTAGCAAAAATTTGCCAAAATTAGCCCTGTGGCATTCTAAAGCAATCTGCCAAATTATACGAGGATCGATGGATTATTTCTCATAGATCCCATACAACCACCCCTCCAAATATCAGTTTAAAACTTATAATCACCTAAAAAGGTAGATATTGTAAAAACATGTGATCAAATTAATATAAATATAAGCAAAAGCCCCTGTGCGAAATTGCACAAATGTCGGTCCATAATTTTTTTTTATTCCCATATAAGCCTCCAGAAAAAATTCCTTTTTAAACTCATAAATGTAACATAATAAAAAAGGAAAGGGAATTATGCTAGGGTCGTTCATAGGGTATTACTTAGTCGGGTTGACCGACTATAACATTTTCAGTTGTTTTTTCGCAATATTAAAGCAGATAATATTTTTTTACATCTGTTACATTTTATACAATTTAAATATTTTGTTATTTAACTGCGTATAGTCGGCATACTGGTATATTAATTATTTTATCTTGTGTTTAAAAACTTATTAAATCAATTTTAGACCGATACTAAAGTAGTTATGTAACCGGTAACATTTTCTGATATTTTAAACAATTTTTATTATTTTTTTATTTTACATAGATCCTTTCACCAGTATACCTTCTATAATATTTTATATATAATATAATTTTAATACTAAAATTGAATTTTATATTTCCCGTAAAGTTGTTAAAAATCTCACTTTTTTATAAAAATAAAAAATAAAATATAAATATGAATATTAATATTTTTATGTTATAAAAACTATAGATTGAAAAAAATGGTTTCACTATTAAGGGTTAACACCTCGTATAAGTGAATATTTTTATTATCAAAAAAAATCAATTTAAATTTTTGTAGGTTTCCATTTTATTCCTTGAAATGTTACTAATTGCATAAAAATGTTTTTCTCTAAAAAAAGTATGTAAAAACTGAAATAGTTTCCATATATATTAAGTAATGATATTAATACAAAATATGCATTTTTTATAATATTCATAGTTAAGCAATCTGTTGCGCAATCCGAAATGTAGTTGTTTTTTATATGTAAATACAAATAATGTTATCCTTGAAACTTTAAACACATACTTATAAATGGAAAAACTTTGAAGATTGTTGTACATGTGTAACAAATTGTACCAAAACAGTGGGACTTATTAAAAATAGGATAAGCCGGAACTGCTCCATATTTAGTTTCCAACGACTAAGTTTTTTAATAACATACACCACCGTAGGTGGTGGCAGATGCTTAATATGCAGCAAAAATGGTGAAGTGTAACATTAGACTCAGAATCACTTTCTGAGTCGATTTAACGATGTCCGTCCGTCTAGCTGTACTAGTAGACGTTGTGAACAGTCTACAGGTACTAATTTTTGAGATATCTCAATAAAATTTGATAAGGACGGGGCGCAGGCCAAAAGAAGAATACAAATGTTCCTCCCAAAATATTGTTTTAAAGTCATATGGGTCCTAAATATAAAGCTATTAAAACTTAATTTAGCACAAGTAAGTCTTATAATATTCTAAATAAAATATATGAGGGTCGGTCCATTGATTCTCATAGTTCCCATGAAAACCCCTTCCAAACATCACTTTTAAGGGTACAAATCTCTCATATACGTTGATATTGTAATAATAACAGCTCAAATTAAGATAAATATAAGCAAAATATCGATGTGCAAAATTATACGAGAGTCGGTTCATAACTTTTGGATATAGGATATAGGGAGTGAGATCAAAAAATTTTTTCTTTTAACCTTTTTAGCCTGCCATTAACGTTTTTTTAATGCTTTCTCTGAGTTTACTTTAACAGGTAGTTTGTTGAAAATCTATCATACTTTTGAAAAAAATTGTAGCTCTTGAAACGAGAGCCCAATAACTTTCAACTGGCGATTGCTTCGTACTTTCGCTACTTTGGGTACAAATAGCAATCTATTGTTCTTTTATCACTCCAGACTGGATTATCAAGTACAAGTCAGGACAAAAATAAATGGAAAAATAATGAAGTATTATGAATGGAAGCAGAAATTTTTGCAAACATTGCTTGAAGTAAATTTTGGTGCTTATAGAGCATGTTGTAACAACTGACTGACTTCTTTTACGCAAATGCATAATACTTGTCATACCAAGAACTTTTTGGGAAAATTTGACAGCTTTTGAGTCCTTTTTTCGGCATTCCTTCGAGCTTAAGCAACTTAAAATTGTTAACCAGAAAGATCTAGCTGGGCTGCTTTTCTATCGAATGTCTTAAAAGCTCTTCTGAAAATGTGTTCTATTTGTTTGTTTTAAAGCTCGCCCAACACTGTTTAATAACATTAGAAACAGTTTAATGGCAGCCTTTGAATGCTTGGGTAACCTTGTCTACGATTGCAGGTACATCATTTCAAAAATAAATATCTTAGACATTAAAATATATTTTTTATTCTTATTCAAAATTTCTTAACGATTTTATGCCACATCATTTATCTTTTATTTTATAAAAAACTTTTAACATCTCCTGAAAAAATAAATTTTTAAATTATACTTATGGAATTAGAAGTTATAAGACCTTAAATTAAAATTAGAAAAATTGATTTTCGTTGACTTTTTACAAAAATAAAGCTTTTTTACTCATTTGATATAGATAAATAGGTATATATGGGACAAAGGGAACGACAGAATATGTACGAATATATTTTACAAAACTAACGCAAGATCTTGTTAAATTCAGAAAGTTCAAAATTCAAATACAAATAACATGAAAACTAGAGAGATGAAAACATGTTTTTTAAGCTGTTAACCAAGGCTGTAAGAACGTTACATACATCCTGCTCTGTCCCACTGTGCACTGTAAGATGTATATGTTCATTTCTCTTATAGTACTTTTATATTTCATATGTAAACATAAAACTTGTTTTTCTTGTTTAAACTTGTATTAACATTATTTTACCTAAAATGACATAAAGAATTTTTACTCTTTCTTGGAAATATGCATGCATTTGTCTAAAGGTCTGAAAATATTAAAGTAGACAAAATGTCTGCGGTTTATATATTTTATGTTACATTTAATCTATAAAGAATGTTATTGCAAATTTTTAAGATTTTTTAAACTAAATAATTTTTGGCTTATTTTGATTTTTTTGTTAAATAAATAACAAGTTTATAATAAATTAACTAGGTAATTTATTTATTTATTATTTATTTATTCTTTTGCAAATAAATATTTATGCAAATAAAATATAGTTTTTGTCAACAAATATTGAAGATATTTTAAGAAGTCAAAATTTTTCAATATTAACTTTAACTCACTTAAATAAAGTACTAAAGAAAATGCATTCAGAAAAAATGTTAAATATTTGTTTTGTCATATGATAAATGAAATAAATTGTTAAGATTCCTTAGTAAATAAATATTAAAAATAAATACTTTTACTAAGAGACTTTATATAGAAATGTTTTAGTCTTAATTTAATGAACGAAAAATAAATACACTTAAAATACATTCTTGGATAGATAGTTTGGCAACTTGGATAGAAAAAATTTAGTTGTTTCCATAAATAAATTTAAGAGTGACATCGAAAACTCTTAACACATGTTTTTTATTTAATTTTTGATATATTTTTATCAAGTTACCTCTGTAGAACATGTCAGTTATCATGTTTAATATCAAACAAATGAATTACTTTGGTAATCTGATTAAAATTAATGTTATTAAAATATCGTGAGAACTTATCAATTAATAGAAAATCTAGTTCAGGTAAAAGGAATGGTCCAGAAGATGTTTCTAAAGTCAAAATATAGAAAGCATTTTGAAAGAGCTCTCAACACATCTAGCGGGAAAGCAGCCAGTTTGACTATTTGGTATGAAAAGTTAAAGCTAATGCCGATTTTAAAACAAACAAGGCTAAGAGAAGAAGGGAAAAAAGTTCTTATCTGGAAAGCCCAAAATAGAGTACGTTGATGATGCTCGACTTAAAAACATTTTAAGAACCAAAATCTGTCAATCCCTAGATTGGTATAAAAACAATAATGTGGAATTTTTTTGGAATGCAAATCCTTCAAAACTGTTCGGAGCTAAGACCAGTGGAAAATAGAATTAAAGAACACAAAAAGGTGTTAAAAACTGTAATCAATTTAAACGGAGATGGTTTACTTAAAAAATGTTAATGGAAGGTTTTCCAGAAAATCTTCAAAATTTCACCACTAGAAATTAAAAGTATAAAAATATTTTTTGTAAATTGTTATAGTAATTTCAATCAAATAAAAACTAAAACCATAAGTTTCGTTTTTATTAACATATATGCATTTTAATTATTTTTTATCTCTTATTTTAACCGTGCGATTGTTTCCAACAGACAGACAGACAGACAGACAGACAGACAGACGAATATATCTAAATTTACTCAGTTTTTTTGTCATGAAAGAATATATACTTAATTTAGTGAAAAAGAAATAAAAATATTATAGTCGGTAAAAGACCCTACACCACATTGTTTGTCGTAACCGACCAATAAGAAAAAATTATGAAGACCCTCGTTTAATTTTCGTTTCCTATTTATGCTTATGTGTGCAATGAATTATTATGCACACATAAGCATAAATAGGAAATTGTTTTCTCTTCGGATTCGACACCCGCTCCATTCGTAAGTATGAAACATGATAACTGTATAACATTCAAAAAATTATCGTAGGAATAATTAACAACATTGTTAATACTGATATCGCTTAAGTTGCAAAATGTGTGTAATTATACCACGTGATTATGACTTTCTGTATGTATCAACAAAATAGTCCCTTCTCTGCCATAAGAATACAGTTTTTTTTCTATTTTCTAAGAGTTATTTAAAAATTTAGAAAACTAAAATTTAATAAACAAACATTGATTCATTTAATTTGCTGCAGTTCCCAAACAATTTATATTACGCTCATAATTTAGTATTAAACAATTTTTCATTTTAAATGAGATGAATTCGTTTATTATATGAATATAAATATTTAATCCTTTAATAACACATACGACTTTATAACTTCATATACTTTCAAATATTTTTTCTTCTTTATTACATGACAAAAGAAAATCACAGTTCATTATTAAAAAGTTTCTACTGTTTTCATTGCCACTTTGGAGACTTATTCAAAGTTAAATCCCTTTTCAATTGGATTCTCTCTTTTTATATTTAACACCTACAGTTTTTATTTAACTTTATATGATTGAATAAAATATGTATGATATTATTCACTCTTACATGTATATAAAAAAGTGAATGAAATATAAACAAATAAGTATGCAATATTCGGCTATGCCGAATCTTCAATATCCTCCACCACAAAATCGTGTGAAATAAATACGTTTTGTTTCGTGCATACATACTCACGCATATACTCAGATACGTATACATGATATACACATTTTTCTTGAATGTAACTCTTAATGGGTTAAAAATAAATTGACTGAAGATCTCATAACTTTAAATTAATATTATATAAAATATTTGATTCTAATTTATCGACTTATAATTGATAATTTTACGAATGTTTTTTGCTCGAAATAAGAGATTGTCTAAGATATCGGTCTATATATTTTAATATACTTAGTGGCTTTAAATAAGAAATTTCCCATGACTAGAATAAATATTCAGGCAGAATTACATTAAGCTGAATCAATTTTTAGGGATCTGAACGTACCAACATCAGACGGACATACGTACAGATGGACATGGCTAAATCGACTTTGATATTCAATTAATGTCGGATTATATATTTACTTTATGGTGTCTAAGATGATTTCTTCTTAGCGTTACACACAGCTTGACAAAATTAATATACCCTCTTAAACCCTTGTGGTGGTGGAGTGTATCAAAATTGTTATGTGAATATGGAGAAAAATCCTTGAAAAAAACTTTTTTCTTCTTTTTGAAGATATGAAACTGGTAATATTTGATTAAAAGTCTGAAAAAATATCATATTTTTTCTCTATGTCCTAAACTTTTGCATACATAAAATTAAAGTTTTTCAATATTGTTTATATAGATTTAACAGTGTGGTACTATTTTTAGGGAAAACTATTAAAAAAATATCGTAAGGATATTTACAAACTTAACAAAGGATTTATAAAATAAATATAAGACTTTTTGCTTTATTTTTAAATTTAAAATATTGAAAACTTAATTTTGGTATTTTCACAACCACCCTAATACTCTCTACCCTCTTTTTACTTTCACTTCATCATTCCAAAATATTTAATAGATAAAGAATCTTCAAAGAACTAATATACCTTGACCAAATAATAAAATTTACCTTCTCAAATCTACACGCTGTGCAAATAAAAGAAATCAATTTTGTCCCTTTTATTGTTGATTTGTGATTGGATATCGTTTTTTTAATAGTAAAAACTGGTTTCTTTTTTGACCAAATGATTTTCAAGAGAATAATATACATATGTAGGTAGTTCCTTTTAAAAGCAAAATTGATTGTGTTCAAATAAAGAGGACATAAAATCATTTCATTAAGTAAACTTTAAAAAAAAAGTAAAGAGGCGAACTCATTTTAATAATAAGAAAAGGAGATATTTTTCATTGCTTTTTTAAGTGATGCACAATGGTATACTTTAATTGGAAATATAAAGTTTTCATGTTGAACAAAATAGAAAATTATATTAGGGGAAGATATTATTTAATATCATATAGCTCATTTTCTGCAAGATCATGATAACTCGAAATTCTTAAGTTTCAACTTAACACATTGGTTAGACACCACTACATAAACTGTTTTACTGAATGATAAATTTGTTTGGACGAACTTTTTATATATCAGGTTGTAGCAAAGATGTGTTATGTTTATTTCATAATTAATTCATTATTGCTAGAAATAATGCGTTCTAACAGCTGCGTATACAAAACTTATCTCATTTGAAGTTTTCACTGTGATTTTCTGCCAAAAAGTTAAAACTATGTTTTCTGAAAAAAAAAAAAATTATTATTATTTTTTGTGTTATGTCGAACTTGCAGAAAATGATGGATGTAGAAACTTAGATTGTACGGAAACTAATTTATCGCGTTATATTTGCTATTTATTCTATCTGTGATAAGATTTCAAGTACTGGAATAAATTTAATTTTCAATTTAAACAGATCATCTAGGCGATGACTCTCACCTAGAATGAAATAGTCTTAATGACCTGAGAACAAAATTTATTTCATCGAAGCTAATGAAATTAAAATTCCTTTCACTTTTTTATTGCACTGATAAGATATTCATTCGTCTGTCATGTGTGTTTATGTTAACGTTTTAGACCACTGGAATCATTTAGCGATCTTCGCAAAAGTTTGTTCTTTGTGGTTTAATGGTACCAGTATACTTTTCCATAATGGTTCTAATGAGAAATTGAAATCTGATGAAAAATTCAAATGAAATAAAAAAGGGATTATCGAATACATAAGGAACTACTTCTTCTAGATGCAGCTTTAGCAACGCGTAAAAGGACGTAAAAAGTTGTGATATAAAAGGTTGAGGATGTCAAGTTTGTGAGATTTTACAAAACTAGGTACGAATTTAGTATTTCCATTTTAATTTATCGGTGTATAATAAATGTTGTCATTCTTTGAAAAAATACAACACTTATTAGAAAGTTCTTAACGGAAAAGTACGGAACGAAAATTTCCAAAATGTATTTTTATAAAATTTATTTGGTTTATTTTTCCAACCAAATCAGAAAGCAAAATTGTTATAACTCCGGATATTGAGAGATAAAAAATGTAATGCTAAGCCTCGTTCACTTCCTAAAGATCAACAGTAAAGTGAACAGTTGTGCTCTAAGAGCTAAAATGAAATGAATGAACTAAAATAATAGAAATCATATGACAGCGCAAGTACCTCACAGAGATGAAAACGGAAAATATAGGATAAACACTATTACCGCGTAATAACGAAGAATATTTATTTCTTTAAAATTGAAAGCATAAGAGAATCTTAGAGCACACTTATGGATAAACTTTGTTTTGACATAGAGAATATTTTGACATAGAGAATATTAGAATTGCTAATTGAAACTCTACCGAATCTGACCCACACAGTGCGAATAATATACTGCCAATAATTTGTTACTTTTTGAATGTGAGAGAGTATTAAGTAAATCAGCTATTCCAAAATATCTACCATCTAATTTGCCAATTCACTGCTGTAAGTGGTTAACTAACATCAATGGAAAAGCAGGTCTTTTTGTGAGTATGTTGAAGAGAAAAATTATTCTTATGGAAGTGACACTTGAAACGGTGGCTCTCCAGTAATACCAAAAATGTAAAATACTCATGATACACTTCTCCTCCAGGAAATCGTGCAGTCCTTATTGTCGAATTACAAGAAGAGATGGATTGTGAATTATTTCAGTGGACGTCTGTCATCCGTTGAATTTGGAGACAAGAAGGCACAGTTCTGTAGAGTTAAATAAGGAGTACCACTATGCGGTGTCCTATTACCACTCTTGTTTAATTTCTTCCTCTCGAAACAAGAGTAGTTCTGGCATAACTAATAACAGACTGAATGCCTTTTGGTCACGTGTTGACGGTGCCGAATCAATCCTATGTTCTGCATGTGGTCCAGGACCATATGATACACGACATCTATTCAACTGCCAGTCCAATCCAACCTTACTCTGTCCTAAAGATCTATTGATGTACTTATTCTTTCCAGGTGTTACAACAACAATCACAATTTAAGTCTATTTGGGTTACACTAAACTTAAATAACTTTTTATATTAAAACTATTTTTCTTTAAAGAAATTAACGATTTCTTCTTATTAAAAAATAACAAAAAATTTCTTTGTTTTTAAATGTTTATTAATTTATTTATTATAAAAGTTAATCATGTGATGATGTTCTTTTCTTCTTAACTGTTGAGAAATGTTAAATAATTTTAAATGTATTAAAGTTATTTCCAGTTGCCAGAAAAATTTTATCAAAAACTTTTTCTACCAAAATAAACTTTAAAATTTCATTATCAAAAAGTAATGAGATGAACAAATTTAATAAGGTTTTAACATTATTATTTTTGTTGTTGTTGTGCGAGAAAACGAAAATAAATCTTGTTTAAGTTTCTATAAGACTTTAATTTATAATTAAAAAGTAAAAAAGCTTTATGTGCTTATATGTTAAAGCAGATATCTTCAGAGCCATTAACAACACATTAATAAAAATACAATAAGATTTTCAGGAAACCACAAACTCTTATTCTATAATGTAAAACTTTTCCTGAAAGATATAAAGTTTTAAGTGTTTTATTATTAAACTGTTGAAGGTTGAAAATAAGGTAAAAGAAAATACTTTTTGTATGTATAACCTGCTTGTTATTTGAAATACAGTCTCAAACAAAATAATTGACATAGCAAGTGTTTTTTTGTGTTCCCAATTTGTGTCACCTCAAGTGGTGATGAAGTGTTATATTAACTTTGGGATTACGTGTGTAACGCTGAAAACAAATCATCTCAGACCCCATAAAGTATATATATTTTTCATATCAAAATCAGAGTGGATTTAGATTTGTTCGACTGTCCTTATGTGCGTTGGAAACATTCTCACGATAAGAATAATTGTCTGAATTCAATAAAATTTGCCTGAAGTCTTTGTTATTGTCTTAAGCAGTTTTCTATTAAAAACAAGCTAAATAGTTTCATTAACATAAAAGTAATTGACCGATATCTGAGTCAACCTCAAGTCTCTGAAAAAACTTTCTTCAACAAAAAGTAACTGGATTTGAGCAAAAATTTAACTGCAATCAGTGTTACCGTTGAGATGTTTCAAAAAGTCGCACAAAACGGGATTTTGGAAAATAAAGTCGCACTTAAAATGTGATTTGCGGAACAAAAGTCGTAACAGGTTTTATTTACCAAAAATATACATTTCTTCAATAGTTTTTAATGATGAATTTGTTCTGTTTCCCGTTAAATGCGGAAATAATCTTAAATATTAACTAACAATTACATCTTTAATTTAATTTAATTTAATTTAATTTAATTTAATTTAATTTTATTCAATAAAAGAGGGGACACGTCGCACGCAGTTAAAAACTCGCAATTTGCGACTAAAGTTGCACCATCGGTAACACTGACTGTAATGTAATATTATACAGACTTCATCATTAAAAAAAAAATCATAAAAATCGGGTCAATGGCAACCAAAGTTAAAATAAAAAAAATTTGGTACAACCCAAACTCTGTGTGTCATATAGGTTGTAATTTTGAAGATAATTTTCTGAAATTTGCCATATATATTTAACTTCATACAAAAATAAACTCAGGGCTGTGCTGGGCCAATATTTGACCTAGCACCCATATTACACCCCTTTCCGGAATATGGTTTATAGCTTTTAAAACTATAAAAAGGAACCAATTGTAATGATATTTAGTACAGTTGATTCTCCAACCATCTTGAATATATGTTAACAAATTCACCATCTTTTGTCCATATTTTGCCATAGCTCCCATATAAGTCCCTTTAGCGGAAAAAGGGTTTGAGTTTGTTAATCTATTATATAAAGACCAATTCTTTTGAAATTCGGCACAATTAAGTTTCTAAGTGTCTTTAATATATGTTATCAATTTTAATAGTTCAAATTAAGGTCCCTTCCAAGAAATGTGGTGTGACATTAATCGACTTCCTGGAATAAATGTTAGGCTTAAAAGATTTTTAAATGTGTGCAAATTTCATCGAAAATCAGTCGATACAATATCTTCAGTTCTTTCTAATTAATTGGACTTCTTGAAACTTCCTCCCTGATATTTATTCATTCTTCCTTTAACGCCCTTTGAAAATCAGATTAATTTTAAATAACTCGGTTCTTGACATATATACCTATCTGGGTATATGCCATCTGGCTAGTTCCTTCTGGGTACGATAGGTCATGAGCTATAATGAAAATTAACCCACATGCATATCACACTTCAGATTTCATACTCTGATTAAAAGCGTTAATGTTTACTTTAAAACTCTTGCCCATACTCCAAAAAGAGAGGTATAAAAATAATGTGAATGTGTTAGTGTTTATACTAAATTAAATGAAATATTTCTCTTATTACACAAAACGAAATTTATGTATGATGTTGTTATTAATTTTTATTTTAATTGTATATCATACAGCGACTCAGCTACATTAAAATAATTCATAGAAAATAAAAATTTTTCTTTCCATTCTATATTCCAATTTTTTTGCAAATAATAATTATTTTTGCAGTGTACATATATTAGAAACATAACGCGGCATTGCAACAGAAAAAATTCTTTTTTTTATTCATTAAGCCAAGAGTTTTATTGATGATCGTGTTACCTCTGTGTAATGGCCGAAGAACTGAATATACTGGTATATTGTTTAGTTTTCTCTGCTCTAAATGCTAAATTTGATTTATTGAAGAGCAATTCGAGCATTATAATCAGCTTTATGCAGCACTCTACGAATAATAATGTAGTGTATATTTTGTTTAATTTTTCATATAATTTGGTTACTTTCGCGGGGATTTAAAACTTGAGGTCGTCCGTTCTATTTGAACTTCTGAAATTTTACTATCCTTTAAAACGATTCACTACCCTTTTAATAGTATAACGACTTCGTTCTTTATTTGACTTATCTGGGTATATGACTTTTCTTATTATTAAGTTATATTGTCACTTTAATCGATTGCAACCGACACATAATGAGTGCTAATGTTTTTTTCTTTCATGGTTGCTAGATTCTTCAAAATTCAAATATAGTGAACATTGAGTGTACCAATACTTTTGTTCGGCAATTTGTTTTTTAAACAAAATAAGTATTTGTATTAGTCAAACCGTTTATGGTTGTATTCAATATTAACCATCTTTTTCTTCCTCTAAAATTTGGTTATAATGGCAGATAAAATAAGACAAAACATAAAATGCTTATTGTGTGAACAGTTTTGTTCGGGACTGTATCTTCCGGTTGCTGTTAAACGTTGTTTAATGGTTTAAGAAGTAGACTCATTTATTTGTTGCTTATTAGAGATTTATTCCACAATTATTGAAATTTTTCACGTAAATAGAGCTAAATGTATTATATTTTGTTACTTGAATTCACACTTTAAAATTTATATATATTTAACCCTGGACTGTTAATGAATACAGAATATGGAGATTTTTATATAATACTTGTTGTAAACTTTACTAATGCAATAAGTTTTTTTAAAGCTCTAGAAAACTTGGCTTTTATGTTGACTGGTATTCCAGGGTTAATACCTAAGGCAAGTCTTTCTTGTCAAGGAAATATTATAATTTAACTTAGATCTACATTATTTTCGTTTGTTTAATAGATTGAAAATAATTTCATTTGTTTAAGTTTTATTAATAAATATTTCAGAAGAAGGGAATTTAATCTAATTGTAATATAAGAACACGAGCAGAAAGAAAAACCACAAGTTTTAGGTGTTAATAACTACACTAAATTCATTTGCAAACATTTGAAGTGTTTCTTATTCGATTATAGGAAATTCCAAAGAATTTGTAAATTTTTATTTCAAACATATAAAAATAAAATATGTTCAAATAACATTAATTAATTAATTAATTTGTAAACAACTATTGTGGTAATAATATTATATTGATTAAATAAAAAACAAGTACAAATTTTATAGTCGGTCATGCTTTACACCACAATGTTGCTTATAAATAGCATTAACAAAAAATTAATGTACGACCTTCGTATAATTTTATTGTTTGATTTATCTTAAGTATGCAGTACATTATTTTGACGCCAACATTTATATGAAAGTTAAATATATTTTATGTCTTCAAATTGATATTTGGAAGTGTGCTTATATGGGACCTATGAAAAGTATATGAGTATAATTGGGCGCATTGCCTGGTATATCATTGTATGGAAGTAATTGGATCGAATATGATCAATTTCAATAGTCTTCGTCCTTGGGTCAAAATAATAACATGTGCTAAATTTCATCGAGATATCTTAAAAATTGCGACTCGTAGACTGTTCATAATGTTAACATGGATAGTCAGCCGGACAGACAGGCTGACGGACATAATTCAATCGACTCAGAAAATGATTCTGAGTCGAACGTTATACTTAAAGATGTAACACCTTTTGATTGACAAAAAAATCTTTATTGATGTATATTCAATTTTAATACTTTATTTAAGTTAAATTTATGAAATTTTAGTTAAATTGAGGAAAGAAGTGCATTAAATTGTTGTAATAAATGAATGCATAAAATATTAAGAACCAAGGGAAAGAATACCTCCATACAAAGCAAATATTGATAACAGAATATCTTATGAAATGTAGCAGAGAGCATTTTCAAATTTGATCCCAATGACTTTCCTAATATTTAATGATCTTTAACAGCCTGAATTTGGTCCCAATTACTTTTTTTATTATTCTTCGAATTGTGATTTTTGATGTTTTTTTTTCGAAATCTAGGACCCGGTGCAGCAAGCCGCACCGGATAAAAGCTAGTTTTATATAATAATTAAATAGTGTAAAATACGTAATAGAAACCTACAAATAGTGTAATGTCAATAGGAGCCGACCGGCTTGAATTTCTGATGAAAAGTTATTTACAAATATGCAAAAACAATTTTAAAAATTGCAATTAAATTGAATGTGATAAAAATCTTAGGTGTTACAGTTTTCTAAACTTTCGATCAACAATATTTCATCTATATGGGGTAACTCTGCTTTTTCTTCTTTGTATGATAAAAAATGCTTTTTCTAGATATTCGCCAACTAATATTCGCAATTTTTAAAGAAAATATTTTGAATAACATTTTTTAACGCTCCTCATTTTAACTCTGCTCCTTGGAAAAGAAATTCGGATGAAATCTTACTAGTGTCACTTCAAGAGTTCCTAAGGTATTCAATGATTAATATTTACAATCTTTCGCTCTGATTTTATCCGTCCTACATTTTGTCCAGTAAAACAGTTCCTTGAGAAAATGATGAGGATTAAATCATAAAACCTTTGCGGTAATAGATCTTTATATTCTATGATTAAAATTGGCTTTGTGAAGGAGTTACCTCTCCCCCTGATCCTATCCATCCTAATTTTTATCTAGTGTTGCAATTTCTTCAAAAAGCAATTGGGACAAAAGTTTAATGCTTAAGCTGTAATAGTTTTTACAATATTCGATAACTAAAATAGGCTACATGTGGGTGTATCACTCCCATTGATCCTATCCGTCCTATTATATATATAGATATTCTCTTCCACTAAGAAATAAACTATATTATTAGCAAACATGGTATGAAAGATGTCAAAAGAAAAAAGGAACTTAAACCTCTAGGATACAGGAGAATCTTTGGAAATATTTTAAAATTACTGTCCAATCAACAAGTAAAAAAATGATGACTTTAAAAAAGCAAATTGTGAAAGATATTAAAGTTCCAAAGTACAAAAAAACAATTAATAATAACTCAAAGTTTTCAGTACACACAAAAATCTCATTAGAAATCAATTTTCCCAAAAGATGACCAACAAATTGAAATGACAAAAAATAAAACCTTTTTCGGGAAACTAATCTAATTAACAATCATTTAAATGTTTCATTTTTCTTTTGACTTGAAAAGGTCAACAAACATGAAGGATGTAATAAGCATAATACACATACACAAAAACATTTGTTAACATTTGTTATAATACAAACTTAACCACAAATACTTACCCATATATAATTTCTGTCTGGGATAGATAAACCAATTACATTAACTAAATAGCCACACAACAAATACCACAGGCATTTAAAATCCCAAAAAGGAAAGAAGAGAGGATAAAATAGAAAGAAAGGGAGCACAGCTGTTAACATGATAAATAATTTAAAAAACATTATAAAAAAATTAACAGATGAAAAAAAGCAAAAAGCAAAATAAAAAGTTTGATTGCATTTTAAACTTGAATAAACACAAAAGAACAAGTAGATATTTTTTATTTTCTCTTTGCTTTTATTCGTACTTTTATCAAGTAACTTTTTAACCTAAATTAGATTTCTTTTTTTTTCTATTCCCATCTTCTTTAACTTTTAAAAGTACTAAAATAAACAGAAAGGAAAGAAAAAAAGGATTCTTTCAAACTTGACCATTTGTTAAAACAACAAACAACTGTTTAGATGTTTTTTAATACAAATAATTTTAATGTGAATAGTTGGATCTTATAACTCAGTGATAAAGAAGAGAAATAAGTACAACAAAAGTGAAGAAAACTAATAACGAGAGAGAGAATGTTGTTGACAAGTTGTCTCGAGGCATCAGCACAAGTTCTGAACGTTGAAAATAACTTCAACAATAAACTGAATAATGTTGGAAAAATATAATAATAAATGAAATATAAAACACTTTTACCCAAACGACGCGGAAAATTATAAGTAATTTAAAAAAGTAAGGTTATTTGTGCAGCGTATAATGATAATATATTTCTATACCACTGTTCCATATATACAGCTTGACATTAATATATATTATATATTAATTTCATATATAAATAGCTGCACAAACATTCTTCTGGGTCCCTGAGAAATTCCTGCAAAACGTAAAAATTTTTCAATAACATTGGAAACTCTAAGTGTAATTGTTCTTTCAATATTCGATAATTAATAATTGGTTTATATAGAGTCGGTGGTCCTTTTCTTTATAACATCCATTTTTCAGAAAAAACTGTTTTACAGGAAAATTATTTGGATAAATTTATGAATTCTAGCTGGACAAATCTTTCCTACATCAGTTTTCAAAGAAAGTGATTGGAACATTTTGTCTAGTAAAACAATTCCAAAAGAAAGTAATTGAGATAAAATTATAATACTCTTATTTTAATCCTAAATTTTGTACACTAAAACTATTTCGTGAGAAAGTAATTAGTACCATGTTTGAAAATGCTTGCTAAATTAGTTCTTTAGATATTCTATAATCAATGTTTACTTTATATGGGGACTGCTACTCCCTCTTATCTTATTTGTTCAGTAAAACAGATCTATAAGAAAGTGAATGGAACTAAATTTTAGAAGCCTGGTTATATAGTTCTTTGGATATTTGCTGATAAATATTTGCTTTGTTCGGATAGGACTTCCCCTGAACCTATCCGGCATTCATTTTGGCCAGTAAAACAAATTCTTGAGAAAATAATTGGTGCCAAATGTTAAAATTTTCGATAACCGATAATGAATATTTTCTTTGTATGACGGATACCTGTCACCTTGACACAATCTGTCCTATATTTTTTCCACTAAAATAGTTCCTTGAGGAAATTAATTGGGCAACATTTTTAGAACTCTCACAGTTATTGTTCTTAAGATATTTCATAATCAATTTCTATTTTGTATGAGGGTACCCCTCCTACTGGTACTATCCGAGTTTTTTATAGTCTATATTACTTTCGGGGATACTGGGATTATTCTGTGAAAATTTCAGCAATTTTGCAAAATGGTTTAGCTGTCTATAAGTTTTGGATTTTTTATATGATCTATTTTTAATCTACCGCATAATTTTATATGTGAGCGACTTTTTCTCTGAATGTAACCATTGCCGCAACAGGCTCGACCTCATGCTCAAAAAGAGCCCTAAGTTAAATGAAATACTTAAGTTTTTATGAAAATAAAATTAAATTTTAATTATATTATTTTTAGCATTATTTTGGGATTGGGAAGGAAGGACATATCTACTGTCCAAACTTCGACCAGATAGACGAATATAAGGTTTCATAAGTACATAACTTTAAGTTCTTAAATGACGGCAAAGCTTAATATACTAACCCGTTTTCATTAGTTATTTAGGAAGTGAAATCGAAAAATCCTTAACATACATAAATATTAATAACTACGAAACCACTAAACTTGCAGTTTAGAACTTATTAAAGTTTTATTATGAACCTTTTTCGGATACCCTTCCGTTAATGCCGTTATAATACTAGACAGATAGTCCGTTTTCGTTTAAAATCTACAACACTTTTGGTCACTTTTTGTGCTTAATTCACTATTAGCAAGAGCACAATATTTCTCCACTGGCCTTAGCTTCGGGCAAATTGGAGGATTTGCTTCTCTTAATATTGTTCTTGCATCCTTCTTCTTTACCATAGTAACAGGATATCAAGTCAGTCGCCAAGTAAGTGAACACATTATGAAGTTTTAAAAATAAATGCAGCCTTCTTCGTAAACTTTCACTAATGTAAATTTCGGCAAGTCATATTGCTTGCCGTATCAAATATTTTTTCAGAAATTTTAATGCTTTTGGTCCTAAACTTTTCTTCGACATTACGTTGTTCATCAGCAACATAAAATGTTAAACCAAAAAGTTGTGAAAAATCTGCCAGAACATACGTTTCCTTATCTATTATTCGACATGGAAATTTTTTATACAAAACTTAACTTCAATTTCCATTATCTGGTTTTGATATCTAAATTCTTAGCAGCGTTCCTGTAAGGAACTCTTTTAACCTTGTTTACGTACGAAAAAGTCAGAGAATTGAGCTAATCGGACTGCTTTCCTACCGCATGTGTTGGGAGCTTTTTTGAAAATGCTGTTTATTGTTTGGCTTTAGAAAAATCATATGGACAATTTTTTATCTAAACCAGATTTTCTATCAATGGAAAAGTTCTCTTGGTGCTGTATAAAGGCATTGGAAACAGTTTGTCAGTTTGTAGAACAAAGTTGTTGTTTTTTCTTTTATTAAAATGTTTTCAATGTCACTCCTAAATTTCTATCACATCCTTTAATTTCAATATTAAAATTATATTTGAAATAGTTTCTTAACATTAAAAATAACACAGATAAAATTCAACTGCAGTTATTAAACCACAAAATTTTAATAAATATATTGATGCAGAATACAAAAAAATGCATATAAAAAATATTGTTGTTTTTATCCAAAATAATTTTATATCAATCATGAAAATCTCAAAATTTATTTGATTTTATATAGAAAAGGTAAATTTGATTTATTTTGCACCCACAAGTATTTTGTAAACATAGCATTTGTATGTCAAAGCTAATACACGAGGGTCGTAATTAAAATATTTTTAATTTTTTATTTTAACAAACCAAAATGTAATATAAATCTAATGATAAAATTTATAAATTTAATTTTTCATTTTTAAATTATTCGGAAGCATGGACCATTAGCATTAGCTAAGGATCCTATTTTCGGCAAAATCATTTTATGTTTTAAATATGAGTAAATATGTTTTAAATATGAGTAAAATATTAATGAAAACTTTCGCCACATTAATGATAATTCAAACTTTATACAAGTCTTTAGTTAAATAAATTGAGGTACTAAAAGCTTTAAATCGGTACCAATACTTGTAAAGAACATGTTCGAATAATTCGTAATAACTTCAACTCAAGTAAGTCTTTCCAAAATGTATGTGATGGTGGGTAATTAGGCTTGAGCTCAGTGTGATAAAGCGCTTTATTATTTATTTATTAAAAAATTAATTTTTTCCTAAAAATACTTTTCGTTTATTTATTTATTTATTTATTTATTTATTTTTTCGTATTTTTATTAAAAGTCTAATTATCTAACCGTCCTCGTTTATCAACAAATTTAGTAGTGTTAAATTTAAAATATTCATGTAAACTCATCAATATAACATTTGACGCTTCAAACCATAAGAGTGTCGAAGTAGATGTGCGAAAAATTCCAATATTATCTTTATAGTCGCTGATAGATCACTTGTTTTGCTGTTTGATGGTTGTTAGTTTAAGTTTTAGTTTGTTTTTCTACTTGACTGGTTGATATGTTGGTTGTCGCATGGTTTAGTATGGTTTGGTTCGATTTGGTTTGGTGTTTGTTTAAATCTTTAGTAGCTGACAAGCTATCACCAACATAACTACAATTTATTTTTTGAATATCTATGTAAATTTAATACTGAGAATGAAACTTTATAATATATATGTACGTATGTATGTGTGTATGTATGTATGTATGTATGTATGTATGTATGTATGTATGTATGTATGTATGTATGTATGTGTATAACAAAATATTTATTTATGTAGATATCTTGAATGTTAAATGGTGCGTATTTAATATGAAATATGATTTATAAATACAAGCACATTTTTTATAGCAAAAAGTAAACAATTTTGTATATATTGAACAACTTTATGCATATTGAGCATATTTATAAGAACTCACACTTGCATTTTGCATAGAGAGTATATATTTTTAAAATGTTTATGGTATTGACAAGCAATAATATTGTTAAAAATATTATTTATTTAATATTTCAAAAGCAACAATACAAATTTACTGTTGGTGATATAATCGATAAATTATTTATGGTATTTTTAGTTATTTTATTTAAAGTTTATATATTAAAATGTATTTTATTTGTTTCACTTAAATATATACTGGTGCATATGGCAATAAAAACGTATTACAATTTTGTTAAAGAATTCGAAAAATTTAAACAAGAAAATATTTTGTGGAAAAATAATGTTTTTATTGAAACAACTAAGACTTTATTGAAAATATTGTTCAATAAAACCTTCATTTTTATTTCATTAGATTTTTATGCCCTCCACCTCCACAAGTGGTGAAGAGGGTTTATTAGATTTGTCATTCTTGCATCAAATCCAAATCTGAACCGATTTAGCTATTTTCATCTATCTATTATCACGCTCACATAACCAAAACATAAAGGGGATTTTGGAAAATATAGTCGCACCTAAAAGGTGCGAATTTCTACTATGATCTCGTAGATGAATTTTAATTTTTATGATTTTATTGTTCATCGGTAAGTTAATGAAATTTCATGAAGAAAATAAAAATTATAACAAATAAGGATGCCATATTAGGATATGGCGAATCTTGACTACCCTCCTCCATAAATTCGTATGAAGTTAATATTTTAGACACCGTGCATACACATATACGCACATACACTCACAAACGTATATAATATATAACGCTTTTTTAATATTACATAGAAACACCGATGAGTCACATAACTAAATATTTAACGACTTATAGTAGACAATTTTATAAAAAGGGGAGATTTGAAAAAGAACACAAAAAGTCACCCACAATTGAAAATTGTTCTCCTTTAAGCCCGACTGCAAGGCGGCCTTTCCAACTGATATATGCTTTGTGTGCCAAATCATAATTTATACTGTTTGGAAACATGTACAACATTACCTCTTGGATTATATAATCTTCATCAACTATTTCATTCATAAACGTCAGAAGACCATCTTCCAGAAAAAAATACTGCCCAAACTGTAACACTATCCATTGCTCTGTCCATTTCATGTATTTTCGTGCGAATTTTAGTACCTGAGTTTGCCAGTGAAATTCGTTTTTGTAAATTTTTATCGAGAATTTTCGGGAAATAATTTAAATATTAATATATTACTTCCGTGTGCTAGTCCAGCTAAGAATTAAGCTAAGAATTTAATAAAATTTGGCCAGATTGTTTGTTATTTTTGTAAGTAGTTTTCTATTTAAACCTGCTATATCGCTTCGATAGCAAAATAGTTATAGATTGATATTCGAGATGGAGTTCAATCGTACTATATCATCGTACCAAAACTCATTTAAATATAGATCACAATTTGAAATACAATTATTTTAATATTCTCACATATATATTTCAGTACATGTATCCGAAATTCAGCATATATTTTTCCAATTGTTTTATATATAATAATTTCATGAATATCGGTTCTAATAGGCTATAGCTCATTGGATTTCAAGGACATCAATTCGCATTCTTCAAAAGTTCCCATATGTCAAAATGATTCCAGAATATCAGCCTTAGAGCTACTACCTAGAATAGAGTTTTATCTTCTTTAAATGACGGACATAGCTAAATCGACTCAGATTTTGATTAGATGCAAGAATATTTATACATTATGGGTTCTGAGATGATTCTTTCTTAACTTTACGTACGGAATAATAGAGTTAATATAACTTCTTCTCCACTTGTGGTGGTAGAGGGCACAAAATTTTGTTTACTTCAAATAAAAGAACCGTATTGCCTCTCAATAAAAACTTCAACTTTACTTTTATGTGAAAAAAATTAAGTGCATTTATAGAAATATACATCAGTGTATATAATTGTATGTTATATATAATAAATATTTACTCAAAAATTTCAATGATTTTGTCTGTAACTTAATATAACATTTACTTAGTTCTAAAATATACGTCTTATGAACTTAACTTTTATTTACTTTTAAATGTAAATATAGAATTTTTGTCTATATAATTTTGAATACCTTTCTAAATTAAGTTATATAATTTAATTGCTCCAAGCTAAAGAAATAAAAAAGTGTATAAACCAGAGATTTAAAAATTTTTTATAGTTGATGATAAAATTTACCTAATAAAATTTTATTATGAATTTTTAATAAACTCGAGTTATACGATCATATTGTGTTCTTAACACAAATAATAGGAAACGTATTCTTTTATGAAGATAAACTGGTTGTATTATTTTTTTAATAAACGTTACCATAAACTCTTGAATGGAATATTATTCGTTTTTACTGAAAATAATTCCTACTGCTTTTATTATTACCACTACAGTAGTTTTATTATAATGAATATGGCATATATATATGTATAGATGTATGTGTGTACATCTATATGAATATGTCTGCATATGAATGTGGTGTCAAGAATTGTGCGACATTATTGGTTTGTGTCTGTTGAAAATTTCATACGTTGACTTTTTATTATTTGAAATTTTCCTCTTTTTTTGTCGTATTGTTTGAGTTAACTATAAATCATCTGCTCATTTTGTATATTATGTGGGAAATTGTCTATTGTTTATCGTTGCAGAAATATTTTTTTTTGTTAGAAGAGAAAAATTATTAAAACATATTTTTAAATTTAATTTTTTTGTAATTCTTTTTTCATTATTACACCTACACTTTTTATATATCTCACGGAAAAAAATTTTTGGATATCGAAATGGGATTTTACACATCTCTGAAAGAAGGTCTAATTCTACAAATGATGACACTTTGTCATTCATTGTGGATTGCGCGGTAGCTGGAGAAAATTATGAATCGACCCTTATAAAATTCCCACATTGATTTTTGCTTCTAGTTTGAGCAATTATTATTACTATTCCAAGATATATGTGAGATTTAAGCCTTTCTAAGTGATGTTTGGAACGGCGGTTTAATGAAACTTATGAGAAATAACAGACCAATTCTCGTATTATTAAGTACATCTTTTTAGAATATTACAGGACTTGTTTTTGCCAAATTTCGTTAAAATCTGGACCGATATTGAGGACCTTTATGATCTATAAAAATACTTTCCATGAGGAACATTTGAATGTGGGCTAAAAGTGTCACATGCCAAGATATCTCTTTAATTGTGACCAAAATTTTGTATATAAAGTTTTCATGGAGAGCCAAACGGACGGACATAGACAAATCGAATTTAGATAGTGATTCTGAGTTGAACGGTATTCTTAAAAGTGGTGGTAGCAATTTTTCTTGCCCCTTACAAACTTATGCACAAACGGTAGTGCAGGGTATAAATATAATGTAACCTGGTTTTATCTATAAGTCTATGATTAGTAAATAATTAATACGCTACAATTTCCCATCCTTACGTACCAATTAGTTCCGTATATTTTCCGTAAAACATTTATATAAGTAAGTGGATTTAAATTTTAAAACTCTAGCAATATTATTTATTTAAATTCATGAACTTTTTTGTAAAGGGTACCTCAACAAGTATAGTTTATTGAAAGTGGACATGTTAGGTTCCATGTGTTTTAGTTCCCTCTTCTACTGGTTCACATGTTGATGATTACATGGTTAAGTATGATCTGGTTCAGTTTGTTTTTATGCTTCATAAAATCTCTAGAAATTGACAATACAAGTTGTTTTTTAATATAAGCGTAATTAAATCTGAGTCTACTTAGCGATGTCCTACTGTCTGTTAAGTTGATTGGCTTTAACACATTACATGTTATAATTTTATAGATTTTTTGATGAATAGAAAATATTTTAATTAAATTTGGCTTAAATAAATTAAATGCAAGCTCAATATTGCTTTCGAAATTTCAAGTCCACAAATGACCGTAGCTCCCATTAAGACTTACTTCCTGAAATCATTTCAAAGAGCATAAATCTAAAACAAACGTTTATATTGTGGTAACATTTCACATGTATAAGGTTTATTCAACCAGAAAATACAGTACCCAATTTTGCGAGGGTAGGCTTTTATATTTACATACCTTCGCTATGATATATAGTTAGGCTTGAGCAACTTTTCAAAATCGAATCAATATAAATGAAGTTATGGTCTAAAATAAGCAATATTTTAATACTTCCCAAAATCAGTGTGTCATAAATATAGTAATTTTGAAGACAATTTTCTGATATTTTTTTATTGTGGAAAAATTATAAACCCAAAGAAACAAAATTACGTTAGAGTTGAATTAGCTTCTAAAGAAGGACCCTTTCTCCGAACATAGTTTTAAGCCTATTAAAATTTAATCTTAAAATGGACCAATTATATTGAATATGGGATCAATTATTTTTCTGACTGCCTCAATTATACTATACGTTACTTGGACTTATAATGGTCCATATTTTCTTATAGCTCTCATATAAGTTTCCTTGCTATGTATACCATTTAAAATTGCCTTCCCCAAAAAGCTGTAATTTTTTGGATCGTCTATTAAAATTTTTATATCGGTGTCTCGGTACTAATCATTATAGATAATTTTAAGAATATAATACCATATTTTACTGTAGTTTAATTGAGAAACTTTTTCGGAAGAATAATAAATTTGCTGGAGAAATTTATTATTTTGTATTACGTTGGCGATGTAGTATATATAAGACTTGACGAAACATTGAAACATATCCATCAATAATCGAATTTTTATCAGATTTCTCCCATTTAGATGTCTCAAATCAGGTGATTTTAAGTTATATAATCGTTTTATACTTCAACTCATTTTAGTTCACAAAATTATTTATATACACTTTCTTATACAGCATCCATCCATCCATCCAAATGACATACTGTGAATTTTAATTAAGGCTCAAACGCAAAACGTAACGAAGTGTGAATAAAGAAAAAGAAAATTCAAACTTTTACATTGCAACCACATACAAATAAAAGTAAGTAAAATGAATGATAAGGTCCTTTATATGTTTTGAACAACTTTATTGTATTGTAAATATATATAAAGATTTTTCACATTTGATGTTTTTTGATTGGGATGACAAATCAAGAGTTAGATTACATTACAGATAAAATTTAGATGAAAAGTAGAATTAACAAAATATGTCAACCACTCAGTGTTACCGTTGGTGCGACCTTAATCGCAAATTATGACTTTTTCAACTGCTTCTGACTATTTATGTACTTTTTCAATATACCTTTTTTGTCCCCTTTCAAATTTCATTAATTTGGTTTAAATATTTTATAAATAAATTTTATGTAAATTCTGGGTAAAAAATTTAAAATTAAGAACGATAGAATTAAGATTATATCAACATTAAACGGGAAGGTTTGCAAATTCATAATTTAAAAATCTTCAAAAATGTTTAATTTTGGTGAATACAAACCTATGACGACTTTCTTTCCGAAAATCACCTTTTAGATGCGACTTTATTTTCTAACATCCCAGTTATGTGCGATTTTTCGAAAAATCTTAACGGTAACACGACAGCCGCTTTCCTTTCAAAAGGATTTAGTTAAATATAATATCATTATTATTTTGTTTAGCTGCAGTCCCCGAAATTGGTCTACCCTACCAAGAGAGTCCTCAAATCTAGAAAAATGCTTTGGAACTATTCGGTCTGTTTGCTAAACGCCAATCTCAGTTGTGCTAGAATCAGTGTTACCGTTGGAGCGACTTTTCAACTGCTAGTGATTTTTGTGTACTTTTTCAAATTTCCCCTTTTCGTCCCCTTTTTTTATAATTTGGATCTTCTGTATAAAACTTCACGAAATTTTATTAATTTGGCTCAAAAAAGACATATCAATAAATTTTATAAAAAAAATAAAATTTAGAACCATAAAATCATAAAAACTAATAAGCGATACTTCTGCGAAATCATGATGGAAATCGAAATAATGATAAATTTAAGAAAATCCTAATTGTCGGTCAATATTCAAGATTATTTCAACATTAAACGGGAAAGAGTGCAAATTCATAATTTAAAACTCTTAAAAAAATTTAATTTTTGCTAAAATAAACATATGGCGATTTTTGTTCCGCAAATCACCTTTTAGATGCGACTTTATTTTCCAATATCCAAAAAAACTTTGTGCGAATTTTCAAAAAATCTCCACGGTAACGCTGGCAAAATCGGTTGAGCACATCGAAAGATATAGATCGATTTCTGAGGAAACCTCTAAGTTTAAGCGAAGAATTTTAGTAAAATTGTCAATTGATAATCAATAAAATTAAATAAAATTTTGCCATAAAGTAAAACAAAATGTAATTCATTATCGTTCCAAAATTGTCCAAAATCGGTTCAGCAGAAAATGAGGTATATTTGAATAGATAACTGATTGTATGACTTGTTAAGTGTTCATGTGTTATATCTAAGAAAATATGTTATGCGTTTGTTCAAGTGTATGTGTGTGTACGTAACATTATATTTTTAATTCACACGAATTTGTGGAGGAGGGTATTAAAGAATTGGCATAGCCGAATAAAGCATTATTTTTTGTTGAGTAGAATATTTCTTTTTGCTTAAATCCACAAAGAAAATTTCTCATTTAATCAATATTTTTCTTAAGCCCACAAAATAACTTAAATTCCTTTTTTTCATATTCCCAATTTTTCTTCTTTTTGCATATAAAAGAGTAAATAAAGCCTTTTGGTTTTAAAATAAAAACCAAAAGCATTATTCCTTTCTAGATTTTTCCATTGAATATGATGATTTTTTCAATATCAAATATGCAATATATCCATTGACCAATTGCGAAAAAAAACAACAATTAAGCTGAAAGTGACATATTTCATAGAAAATTGTTTGGCAAAATAAAAATATGCTGAAAAAATCAAAGAATTTTTTGCAAGCTTATAGAGAGATGAAGACTTTTATTCAAATATATGCAAAACTGTATTCAATTTAGCTCTAAAAATATACTACAGATTTTGCAGTTTTGTACGCATATTCAAGTCTATTTAAGTCTACATATAAGTAGAATATAGACAACTTTATATAAAATGCTATAAATAATTTTGATTAGCAATGGTGTATAATTGCACTATAAATAACAATAAAATAATATTTCTTTTAAATAAACATAAATTAAATTTTTATTGTGATATAAATTTATAAAAAAAAGTAAATAAGAATGCTATATTTGGCCATGCCGAGTCCTAAATGCCCTTCATCACTAACATTGTGTAAAACTTAGGACGAGTTGAAGGTATATTTATTACATATATATTGAAAAATGTTAACAAATGTCTGAATTTCGATAGATTTAGACCATTTTAGACATATGATTAATTTTGCATATTTGCACATATAGATTTTTATGACTTCTTGTGCGATAATGAAACATATTTAACGGATAATTATTTTAGACGTTTCCAACAGACAGACAAACTGACATAGTTAAATCGACTTTGATTTTGACTTGATGCAGATATATACACTTAATGATTTCTTCATGGCGTTACACACAGAATGACAAAGTGAATTTACTCTTCATAACACCTGTGGTGGTGGTGGGTATAATAAGTAAATATTATATGACTGAGCAGTACTGAAAGCATAGCATTCACAAAATAAATGTATCATGGCAACACATACTTATACATATCTAATATCTACATAAGAGCGTATGAGTAATATAAATGAAAAAAATTTGTACCTGCCATTGAATTCATTTCAGCTAAAAAAAAACTTAAATAACAATTTTGTTGAGAAGAAAACTACTGCAGATTGTAAATTATAAAGTTCTTCTTAAATAATTTTAGTCAAAGCAAAATAAAAGAGAAAGCCTTACAAATCAAAAAATCTTTTAATTCATTTTAAAGGTAATAAAAAAGACAAAGAAGACAATGTATGACACATTTTTAAAAGCTTTTTTTCAGAAAATGCTTTTAATTCCCTACAGATCTGTGCATTTAACTATATAGTGCTACAAATTATAGAAGTAGTAACTCGGACTTCAAAATGAGTAGTACTTTTCAACTAACTATTTAATGAACCTTCTAAACTATATACCTTCCCACTGTAGGATTAATAGAACTAGACACTGTTAGATTAGATTTTACATAAAACTATCCAATTGAGAACACATTTGAGTTATGCTTAAGAATCCATATTAATAAAAGACATAATGATTCATAACGCTCTATTCGATTGTTGATCTTGTTGGTTGGGATTAATTAATAAAAATAATTGTGAAGAAAGCATAAAATGTGACTACAAAATAAACTAAAACATACTGAAATTGTACGCGTTAATATGTGAAAAACCCATCAACACTTCGCCCTGTGAATTTTAGATAAGAATTTCAAAAAGTACGCAGTGTTGCGACTATTAAAAAAATAAAACTGAAAGCCAACAAAGCTTGCAGAAGTCAAGAAATTATATGCTGGAATAATGCAAAAAACAGATTTGTGCCTTTTTATAATCGCCCATAAAGCTCTATTGGGGCTTTAAACAATTACGCTACTCTGTAATCATTTAATTTTAATTTTATGCAAATTAATCTGACCGATAGAAGTACAGGTTTATATCGATTCTACCTCACTGTGCAGAATCGATATGTACTCACACAGAAACTTTTAAGAATTAGGATTTCAGGCGTGTACTTATGCAGGTATTCGTTGAAATTTTTGCTGTATAAATTCAGTTCTATGACTTTTATTTTTTCCAAAGAAGTTTTATTACATTAACAGACATATTTTCAAAATCAAACTAATAAAAATAAAAATCTCAAGTACCCTCCACCACTAAAATTATGCACAAATTAGCATGAGATGAAGATATTACACCATAAAACTTATTCATTCATCAGCTCAAAAGGCGATTACAAAAAAGGGACCCTACAAATTTTAAGTAAAAAATGGCAAAAAAAAAGTATGGACCGATATTGGTCAGATTAACAACATAGGTTGTTTTTTGAAAAATTAGAGTTTTATATGCCCAAAACTGTTTTATGGACCAATTTCGGCCAAATTAATTTCATTGGAATTGGTGTTTATTTAAGATTTTTAGGAGCTCAAATACATTTCCCGGGAATAGAAGTTAATGGGACTAAATATGAACAGATATTGTTCAAATTAATAAGTCATATTTAGGAGAGCTAAGAAATCAAATTTAAAAAAATTATTTTTAAAATTGCGATCCATACCACACGCAGATAATTTATTCTTGGTGTTGCACACGAAATGACGAAGGTTATTCACCCTCATCACCACTTGTGGTAGCGGTGGGTACAAAAATACTTAATTTTTTTATTTTATTTATTTATTTATTTATTTATTTATTTTTTTCTTTTTTGAAAATCGTTACTAAAACTAAATTCCAATATGTCTTAATATTAAACACGAAATTCTCTAACTAAACAACAAAAAAAGATAAAAATCATAAAAATTGATTTCATTTTTCTAACCTCATAAAACAAAATATTTTTTATTAATTTATTACCATTCTCTTTTTGTTTTTGCTACAAATAAAGTGTTGCCCAAAAATAACAAATATAAAATATCTCACACCTTGTAAATTATTACTTTTGAGTTCTAAAAATAAATTTTATTAAAAACCCTCCAATCTGTGTAACAAACTCTTCAGACCTAAAGTGTCTTTATGTGTTTGGGACATTGTTTTAGTGGGCATTGAGAGGTCGTAACAATAAAATTAAGTAATAAAATATGAACCGAAATAAATTTTGTAAAAATAAAAAATTTAACAAAAACTGTCATAAAATATATCATTGGGACTTTCGCTAAATATTTGGTGAATAAAATTATATATAAAATATTAGAATTTAACTTTTTATGGTAAAGTTTTAAAATTTGTAATAAATTTAATAAAAAGTTTTATAAATTGGCATTTCAGTCACATTGGAAAAAATTAGGTTAATTTTATCCTTGTTTTATCTCAAGTATATGGGGTATTATGCTTTTGTGTAGGTGTTTGTTACATACAAAAAAATGGTGTAACATCTATTTTTAAATATATCGTTCGACTTTAAATCACTTTCTGGGTCGATTTAACGATGTTCGTCCATCCATCTGTCTGTCTGCCCTGCTGGCTGCCCATATAAACGTTGTGAACATTCTAATGGTCACAATTTTTGAGATATAATGATGAAGTTTAATATGTATTATTCATTTGGCCAAAAGAAGAACCCTGTTGGAATTCATATTCTGTTCAATATTTAGGTAGCTCTCAAACAAATGTCTTCCTGGAATATAGTCATTTAAGCCCAAAATCGATGTTTGAAATCATACAAGGTTCAGCCCATCATTTTTCTGCCTTTTATATAACCTCGCAGAAAATAATGATTTTCAAAAGCATAAGTTTCACATAAATATTAGTATCATAATATTGTACTTCACACATAAGCATAAATCAGAAAAGCAATTTTTTCACAGCTGTTATTTATTACCAACAATGTGGTGTAGTGCATTACATAGCAGGCTTGACCGACTGTACGAATTTTACTTGTATAATTTTGAAATAGAAATTTAGAAACAACTCCAGTTTTTTAATTTTTCCGAAAAGGTGGTAACATATCACCGTAGGTAAAATTAGCAACGTATAGAGCAATAGTAGTGTCGATTTTCAACAGCATAGTTTTCACTTTAAAAGTCTTATAATTTTAAATTTTCTTTCTGGGATCGAGATTTAATGGGAGCTTTAGAAAAATATAGATCTATACTCTCCACAAAAGTAACACATATTCATGACAGTTAGAAAAACAATCAAGATGATTGATATTGGTTTAAATTTGGTTCATATTCCGAAAAAGTTTTGGATAAGGGGAGTCATATAGGAACTATATTGATAGCCATTTTCTGACAAGGGGCAGCTATAGCGAAATTTATCAAATTAAAAATATATTAAATATAGTTAAAAGAAATCATTGAGACTAATTTTAAAAGAATTGATCTTTATATAAGAGTTTTATAAACTTAAACCTTTTTTTCGGGAAGGGCGTTATATGGGAGCCATTGCAAACAATGGACCGATATTGGTCAAATTGGTAATATATAATAAAAAAAAATAATTAAATTTAATTTCAATAGAATTGGCCTTTATTTAAGGGTTTATAAGCTCAAATCTGTTTTCCGGAACGAGCCTTATATTGAAGCTATAGCAAAAAATGGACCCACATTGGTCAAATTAAGACTATATATTATAAATAGATAGAAAAGTCACTATGTCCTTGGGTTTATTATTGTGTCAAAATAAATATATGTAGCAAATTTAAGAACATTTTTTGTTCGAAATCGTGATCCATATGACACACTGATTTTGGAATGTATCAATGTTTTACATATTTCATCGTATAACTTATTTCCATTGACTCGATTTTATTGATTTTTTGTACGATGAGGAAGTATTTTTGTTGTTTAAATTCAGTAACCTTTTGTCGAAAAAATTAGAAAAAAGGGAAACTGCTTAGGACAATATCAAATAGTGTGGCCAAATTTCATTGAATTCAGACAAATGATGCAAGAATATATATGCTTAATGTGCTCTGAGATGATTCCTTCTCGGCGTTACACACGAAATGATAAAGTTAGTATGCTCTCACTACAACTTGTGGTGGTGGATGGTATAAAAACAATACGACCAAACATGCTGAAATAACATTGTATTATTATGGCGGAATAAAATATGCGAAAATAAAAGATTGTAAAAGACAATTTTGATGGAATAAAAGAATTTTTAGGGAAAACAACGATTACCCATTTTATACCCTTTTAAAAAACTACATTGTAAGCGAAGGGTGTTTTATGGCAGAATTACGCAGTAGATTTTCAAATTAACGTGTGTAAAATGTATTAAAGAAGAAAACACTGAAGAAAATTTTTTGAAATATTTAAAACTACAAAGAGGATTTTATTATTATTTGGGATATTATGCATAAAACTTCGTTTTAAAAATATATTTCGATTTTTATACCCGATAATGATTTTGACATAAACCTTGAAGTAATATTAATTGCAAAATGCGGCAATAGAATTCTCTAGTTTAAAAATCGATCGATCGAAAATAAATTACAAATTGAGTTCATTTTGGCCAGTGGACGAAAGTAGTTAGAAACGTTTTATTATTTAAGCTGAGATATTGTGAATATAAAGTTCGTAAATTAAGAGAGATAATATATCACTTCTACAAAGTTATTGTCAGACTCTCATCCACAATACAAAAAGTTTAATAAACCTTATCCAAAGTAGTTGTTATTGTTCGAAGATGTTTTCAATGCAAAACTAATAAAATTGATTGAGTATATTACGATATATAGACCAATATTTGAAAGAAGTGAAGAAGTAGATGTACCCCCCCCCACACACAAAGCAAATATAAATTAGTGAATATTTTAGAAACTATAAGAGCCAGGGCCTTGAAATTTTGTACCAATCTTGCTATCATAAGATAGCTTCACTCATTATACACGATACAATCCAAATATTAATTGCACTATTGAAGTAAAAGCTTAAAAATTACTTTTAGTCACCTTCACAAGGAACTATTTTACTGGACAAAATGTAGGACAGATTGTACCCCTTACAAACCAATTTTAATTAACAAATATCTAAAGAACTATTGAAACGAGATTTTTAAAATTCTGTGTCAATAACTTTTTCAAGGAACAGTTTAACTGTAGAAAATATAGGACTAATCAGGTGAACAAAAAAGAAGCCACTCATACAAAGCCAATTTTAATTATTGAATATGCAAAGAATAAATACAGGAAAAGTTTTAAATTTGTTCCCAATTACTTTCAAGGAATTGTGTTGCTAGACAAGATATAGGACGGATAGGTTAAGGAAAGGGGTAGTCTTCATATAAAGCAAATATTAATTATCAATTTTCTATAGAACCAGCCAGGGTTAAAAATGTAATGTGTCTATTTTTGGTGCATTTAAATAATGTAAAATTTGACATTGAATAAATGTTATAAATATTAAGGTTTTATAATAAAATTTGAACATAAAAAGAACACATTAGTGCAATATGTAGGATTTAAAAGAGATTCCTATTTTTTCATTACAAAATTCTAATTCGAGGAAAATTTCTTAAAAAAATTAATTCTGAAAAAAAATGCTAAAATTCTGTGTGAATTCTCCCAAAAAACCTCATGTAACATTTTTCAAAAATAACGAAATTCCAATAGGGCTAATGGTTAAAGTGTTTCTTATTATGACCCACGATCTGCTTTACGTTTAATAACATATGCAATTTTCTCAGGATGAAGAAACAACGTAGAGTCCAGAGGAAAATAGTGAGCCAAGAATATTGCGCTATGCCGAATTTTTAATACCCTCCACCATAAATATTAAGTAAATTCGCATACATACAGGCTCTTACAATATACACGCATTTTTCTTAAATACAACACAGGAACACTTCTCATGTTTGGATAAAACTTTCTTCAGATATCAATATATGCCTATTAATACACTTAACCGATTTTACTAGTTTTAAACAGAAAAAATTTGACGCATATTTTGATTTGATGCAGGAATATGGATTCATTTTGGGATAGATATTTCAAAATAAGATAATTTTTTATTTAATTGAATACACAGAAAAAATAAAAAGCCTCTAATTTTAATATAAAATGTAGAATTTATTGTTTAAAACATTGATTTATTTTACTGAAATTGCTCTTATCATGAAAATAATAATTAATGAAAATAATTAAATTGATGATTTTTAATTAATTATTGGGATTATTTTTTTCTGTGTAGATTTACTATTCTTGATTTTTTAAATAAATTTTTGGTTTTTTTTTCTGTGTAGGTATATTATTCGTGCATAAAAATTATTCAGATTTTTGTTTCGAATCCACACTATAATCGACAATTTCTTTTGTACCAACTTAGTTCAAAACTCTAAATAAACATGACCAAATATTGTCATGTTTATTTGTTATATCATGTCTATTATGCTCATTAGATCAACAACAAGGTTATAAAGATAATACTAAAAAAGATAATTACACACCAGCTGTTTCTTTTTAACTGGTTTGAGCCATTTCTAAATACTTTTTAAAATTGATATCTCACAATTATTATAAATGAATAATGAATTAACAAAAACAAAAACAATTAAATATAAATACAATGTAGTTGTATTCGCATTACAAATACCTTGACGGAATATATTTTCTAACATCCTTTAAGCTTTTCGCACCTATGAGATGATACGTTTAAAAAAAAACACGAGATAAACCATCTGTTCGTTATTATTTATAACGAAGAAAAATGCAAAACAGAAAAATTCAAGGAGTAAAGCTCAATGAAAATAAATTAATTGTGTTATTAACATGATATTGACATAAATACATACACAATAAAAGAAAAAGAAACATATTTATGTACACATATAAGTAAACATTTGTATACACATGTAAATATCAATGAATGACTATTGCGACTATAGAATCACGTTTAAATGTGTGTGTGTGTGTTGCATATAAGTAAGTCAATGTAAATGTAAATGATTGTATAAATGTAGATATTTTGTGTTAACATGAAATGAATTAAATATAAGAATATCTCTTACACATTTTGCAATATCTCATTTTGTATTTAAGTCAATACATACTCTTTCTCTTATTCTCTTACTCGTCTATCAATTGGTATTTCAATAGCTTAAAATTTTTGTGTGTAAATCAGATGTTAAATGTTAAGCGTACATTTGATATCTGAAGGATAAAAGGATTTAGCATATAATCAATGATATATTCGTTTGATACCATGATTTTCAACAGAATATTTAACACCTCTTTGTACAGTTAGTATTTAAATTTGTGAATGTGTATCTTTATTGCAATAATGTTGTACATATATAATGATAAAATAAGAAGGATATGGAAAGGATTGAGAATATTCTAGAAAAAGGTATTAGAATGGAATGCGTGTGGTGAAATATTCAAGTTGAAACGCATACATTAAGATTTTAAAGGATGTTTTGATAAACTAAATAAAAGGAAAATGGATAATATAAGAAAATACATCTGTGAACGTTTATTGTTTATAAGTTTTATATATTGAACAAAATGTCACTTTTATTTTTCTAAGAGTTAAATAGAAATGGTGACTTTAAACACTTTTTCTATTAAAAACTACATCTGAGAGCTGACTAAGACGTATCTTTATGCTACAAAAAGCGGTGCAATCATTTTTAATAATTCAATAAATTCTGATCCATTGAATATATCTTAAGAATATAACAATTTGAGAACTTATTAAAAAGTAATAATTTGTTTAATTAGTTTACACGATTCCATTAAGTCACATGGTTCCCACAGTCAGAAATAGGTTGCAAAAAGCATGATCAGCAAATATGTTTTTACCATTTCATTTTAAAATTTAATATATGTTTTATGCGTTTGTGCTAGAGTTTGTAATATGCAAAAAATGGTCTTATAATCCCCCTCCCCCCCCCCCTTTTAAGTATAACGTTTGACTCAGAGTTACTTTCTGAGTCAAACTTTAACGGTGTCTGCTGGCAGTACATTTATCTTAGCAACGTTGTGAACACTCTACAAGCAGCGTTACCGTTGAGATTTTTTGAAAAGTCGCACAAAACGAGATTTTAAAAAATAAAAAAAAGTCGCAAGCAGTTCAAAAAATCGCAATTTGCGACTACAGTCGTACCAACGGCAACAATGTCTACAGTTTGCAATTTTTGAGATATCATGTCGAACAAAGCTTGTTGAATTTTGGCCATGTTCCGTCCCATATTTAAACGAAATTCGATAAAAGAATGTTCTTTCATATTCTAAAACCCTGCATATGTTCCATAAAAACCCCCTTCCAAATATCACTTTTGGGGATATAAATCCCGCATAAACGTCGGTATTGTAGTTATAACTGGTCAAATAAACATAAATATAAGCAAAAAATTTATGTGAAAAATTATACGAGTGTCGGTCGGTAATTTCATCTAGCACTCATTTAACCCTCCAGCAAAATTTTAATTTTAAAGCGCATAAATTTCACATAAATGCTAGTGTAACAATAATGTACTGCACTTCTAAATAAAATTTATTTTCATGAGAGAATATTGCCTTTTTCCACTTCTCAGCCCACTTCATGTATATTCGAGCGAACTTTGGATTTTTGAATTTCTTTAAGCTATTTTTTGAGCGTTTACAAGTATATTGTATATATATCCGAAAGTATTCAGCTGATCTCTTAATTTTTTATATCGTTAGCTACATGATAAAATTATTGTACAGAAAAACACTGAAGTCGACATTTTACTTTGATTTCTTATATTTTTTTGGTAGAAAAGTATCTTCAGTGAATACTTTTTGTGTTTTGAATAGCTTTTTCACGTTTGAAGTTTGAATTAAATTTTTGTTTTTAAAAATCCTTTAGGTCAGACCCCTTCGAATGAGACTCATTTTTAACAAAACAATTTGTTTACCTATATGTACTAAAATCCGAAAGCCAAGTTAAAACTAAACGTTTTTTAGGTTCAGTTGTATTCCTAATAAAAATATCTAAAAGATATATATTTCTTTACTCATGATTTTGCTTCACAGATAAAAACGTAAATAAAAACTAAAATTTTTTTTGTAATTTCATGAAAATTCATCGAAGAGCAAGGCCGATAAGAACAGCTAATTTGTAGTGCACAGTGGAAGAAATCAATTTTTATTGTTGTATTTTTATGACGTTTGACATACCGATAAAAGAAGATTAAAGCTCTTTGATATTTGTGCAAATAGATTACATATATTGAAGTGTTGGAATAAGCCGACAGCCGACAGATGGCTTCATCTATAATCTCTTGTGATGTATAAGGGAGTAATTTGGGGTCTCAAAACTGTACTCTGTTTCAAAACTCAAATCATAATTAAAAAACGGGCCAACTTCAAAGGGATTTTAGAATATAAACTTCAAAATCATAATTTTGTTAAAGAATAGGTCGATTACAAAGGAGAATGTACTTCTTCGTGTTGGGTTTCAAATGCAGATTTGAAAGTAGTATTTTTTTACCTAAAAAACCTTTCGAAAAATATAGATTTTATGAATTTGTACTTAATTTGACTTAACTTGACTTAACTTAATTTGAAAATTAGTTTAGAAAACGATTCATTTCGGTCTGGGTAGATATAAAGAGTTTAGTCTTTTTTGCGTTAGGTAAATAAAATACAAAATTTGCAATTGGATAAGAAAGTAGCACACACAGTTAAACGATTTTGGTGTCCTTAGAAGCCCATTTATTTAAAATGCTTTAATAACCACAAATTGCTTTAACCACTTACGATAGTGTAGAGCACAAAATTTATTATTAGTAAGGATATAAACCTCTCGAACAATTTTAATAATTTCATTCACCCAAAGCTTTTCAATAGGCTTTAGCAAACAGTTATGTACTGTTAATATTAAATTGAAAAAGCTCCACATGTTAACATAATACCCAAAAAAGTCTGTTAAAAAGAAAAAGACGCTTATAAAAGTTTTAGCAAAGAAATTCACTAAAAACAATAATGTTTCCAAAATTTTCTATCAGATTATGCTATTCGAGTGTTTTTACGCCTCCAGTTATTTTATCTGTAAACATTAGAAAAAAAGGCATAAATTCATTGTTTACATTTTGAGTTGTCTTTTGTAAATGTTTTTATGTAAAATAATCTGTAAGAAAAAACACTTAAGAGGAAAACTTTAAAAGTGTTAAATGGTTTGGAAAGAAAGTAATTGTAAATGTTTATGTCTCTTTTTTACCATTTAAAATACAAAACACTAGTTTTAACGAGTACAAAAGAAAATAACGAAATTTTATTAAGATACAAAAAATATAAATAAACAATACAGCGATAAAAAGAAAAACACTTTTCAAACGATACACAAAAATTATGTAAAAACTAAAAGTTTACATTATGTACAGGTAAATTATGAGAATAAAATGGATAAATATTTTTAGATTTTTATTTTTTTCTTACTAAATTTACGTAATTAAACGAAATTTTGTAAAGTTCATCTTAAAGAAATCAAATGAGAATGTTATATAAGTAAGAGCTTTTATAATTTTAAATATCCTTGTGTTCTTGTAGATGTTAAATGTTCCTACATAATTATGGTTATAATATATGTTTACATATTAAGAACCAAGCAAAAATTTTCTGTAAGTCTAGATCGATCATATAATACTTCACATTATTGTTTTACGTTTTGTATGGTAATAATTTAGTTATGTACTTAATTGTATATAATATTAATATGTCAATGAGATTAGTTTGATATCTTTGCTATTCCCAGAATTATAAGAAAAATTAAGAACCGATTCACCCCGAATTTTGTATTTTGATTTCTTCATACACAAATATATTATCGCTTCTTATAGTAAAAATTTCTATATATTTAAAAAAGCGTTGTGGTTCCATTTTTTAAATCTGAAACTTTAAAAAAAAATTACAAATATTCTGTATAAATTTCAATCTAGTCTCAAGATCATTTAGTGATGTAAATTTAAAATTCAGAAAGGAATGGGAACTTTGTTTAAATGTCCACTTTCTACAAAAGGTTTTAAGCTTGTTCAAAGTTTTCAAAATTTAAGTGGTAGCACATGTAAGATTAAGCAGAACCGAATGAAACATTATGTTCTACAAGTTGATTGAGGTATATTGCGTTTGTGCTGATGTTTGTAACATGCTGAAAAAAATTTTAACGCCCACCATTAAATATTACTTTTTGAGTCGATTGAACGATGTGAAGAGTCTACAGGTAGCACTTTTTTAAATATTTCGATAAAATTTGATACATCCCATATCAATGTTCTTCCCGGAATGGGATTTTAAGGTCATCAAAGTTCTAAATACAAGGCGATTTAAAGAAATACAATCTTATAATATTCTAAAACGATGTGTCGAAATATGCGAGGGTCGTTCTATTATTTTTCATAGCTCAAAAATTTCACATATACGTTGGTATTGTAATTATAATTGCTCAAATTAAGATAAACATAAGCAAAAATCGATGTGCAAAATTGTACGAGGGTTGGTTCAAAGTTTCTAGCCTTTCAGAAAAATTTATTCTAAAACGCATAAATTTAATATAAATTTTAGCGTCAAAATAAATACACTGAAATACACTTAGGAATAAATCAGAAGTTCATTAATTTTTTTAAACTTCTATTTTAACCGAATAGAAAGGTAGTAGATAGTTCTCTTGATCGACTATACATTTTTGCATGATTTTACTTGTTTATAACAGATTGGACCAATTTCAATGGTACACACACTATCCCCTGCAAAACAAAAGGGAAGTCAAAAAATATATAACGTATAATCTGCTAATATGATCACCAGATAGTAATTTAACGGAATACATATATTACTCATTTGCTGCTGGGTGTTGTGACTCAAAATTTGCAAGTTTTTTCTTAGCAGCGGTAGTGTTTATTATCTTGGAAATTTTTTGTGAACTATTAGACAGGATTTCAACTAAAATATATTATGCCAATTATATAAGTTAATAATTATTACAAGAAATAAAGCTTTATTCCGATTGCGCATCGGTAGTTGTTAAGTTTATATTGAAGATGTAAATGCCTTTGAAAAATTAACCAAATATTATTTCATGTATTTCAAGAATTTAAAAAAAAAAATAAAATACGTCTACTGAAATAATTGATTTTTGGAGTTATGGCTATCTTGTAGCAAATGAGCACTACAAGCCCTACTAAGTAAACTAAGATTTTTATCATGAGCATATCTCAGATTGGGTTACATTTATGTCGCTGGTTTTACTTAAAAATAGATTATAATTTTTACTGTTATCACGAGAATATTTTAACACACATAAATCATATATCAGGATGAAAATACGAAAATTTTTAAATATAATTTGATTTCGATTTGGTTCCAAAAGTACAAATTTATACCCTGCATGGTTCTAAGTGATTCCTCCTGGATGAAACACATAGAATAACAAAGTTTAAATGACATTATTTTCCACTTATGGTGATATTTGAGTGTAAGAAAAAGTATTTTCTTTTGTTCCTGCTTCAGTGCGTCATAAAAAAGGGGTAATTATATATTAAGATGGAAAATGTATGTGAGTTTCAAACAAAAGTTTTTCTTTCCTGATTTTTCAATTTTTACATATTTAAATTTAACGTTATGACTTTGATATTAGAAAAATAAACTTCTTCATTACATTTTATTTAAAGCGATTTTTGGTGGTTGCCATTAACTTTGAAAAGTTGTTATCTTTTGAAATGGATGTGTAACAAATTTTTTGATAAAGACTTTATTTCAAATAGTCAAATTGGAGAAACACAAAAAGGGGTTACTATACAATTTTAATGGTTCTTTAACTTTTGTGGTTAATTATTATGCGTATAATGTTTAACATTTTATCTAAAATTTAATAAATTTTAATGGTAAAATTTAAAGTAATTTATATTTATTTAAAGTTTTTTCTTGTATGTTACCAAACTTTAGAGAGGGTTTGTAAAGACATAAATATATTGATTAAACTTATTTAAAGTCAGTATGCAATTTTCGGTTTGAAATAGTTATGACAAAATATAGTTTTTTAAATGAACTTTTAGTTTAAGAGGGATACGGAAACCTTTTTCTGAGAAGAGAGATAGAAAAATTCTTAACATGCATACAAGTTTAAAAAACAAAACACTTAACTTACATACAGAAGAAATCAATGTAAAATTAATCAGAATAGAAATATTTAAACTTTTTTCAGTTATGATTTTACTTCATAGTTAAAAAATATTAATTTAACATTTTTTCACAGTAAATACAGTTTCTTGAGAATATTTTTGAAATTTTACTACTTTAAATTTTATGGACTTAAATTCTCCGGCCAATTTGGAGGGTTTGCCTCTCTCTCGTCTGCTTTTAGGCACTTTTTTGTGCTCTTTTGTAAACATTACTTTATGTAAATTTCGATATTTATAGAGCCTGTTGAAACGAATTACTGTCTTTTTTACAGCAACTGCATATTTCTTGCAATACCTTGAATTATTTGGGAAATTTTGATTGTTTTGAGGTTCTAAATTATTCCTTCGTATTCCCTAGGGTTTGCGAAATAGTTGCGTAAAATCTGTCAGAACATACGTTTCATCATCCATAACGCCTCTAGAATATATTTTAAAATATCTTGATCTCAATTGCCGTATTCGGATTTAGCCTCCTAATTTTTAGCAGCGTTCCTGAAAGGAAGTTTTTGAGCTTTTAAAGTTTTTAAATCTCATTAGCTTTAACTTTTCGCACTAAAAAATCTGAGCACTAAGTTAACCGGGCCAACCAACCAGATGTGTTGAGAACTGATTCGAAAATGCTTTCTATTTTTTGGCTTTTGAAACATCATATGGACAATTCCTGAACCAGATTTTCTATCAACGGACTAGTTCTGCCGATACTGTTTATTATCATTGGAAACAGTATGCTGGTAGTCCTTTGAAAGCTTGAACAACTTTTTGCAGGACCAAGTTGGGTTTTGTTGACAATATTTTATAATTTTACTACACAAAAATTAAGGTAACTCCTTTAAAGAGATACGGACAACTTTTTCTATACAAATGCTTTATATATATCTCAATTTTTAAAACACATTTCCCTGGGTTTTATAAAATTTATTTATTATTCCTTTATTTCCCCCTAACAAATTCCAGAATTTTATTCCATTTTAAATGCGTGAAATAAATTCATACAAATTGTTGTATTAATCTGTATGCGTTTATGATAATTACATATGAAAAGCATTAAAAAAAGATTTATTCTATGAACAAAATAAAATAAATTCTAACAACAACAATAAAACAAAAGCACAAAACTCCTTTTCAACGGTTTTTAGAAAAAAATTATATAAATTATTTTGTGAGCGAGAAAAATAAAATAAAATATATAAAACATATGTGTATGTGTAAATAAATGTGTGTTAGTAAAATACTATAGAATAGAAAATGCATTATTTCAAAATTTAAAAATATAAATAAAAATATAATAAAGACATTTGTTTTTGGCAGTAATAAATTGTATTAAAAACATTAAATAATGGTGATTATTTTAAAGTAAATAAATAAAATTAAACAATTTATTTTAAAAAAATATTATAATTCATGAAGGTATTTAGGGATTTATAAATCAAAGTACGTATAACAACAATTTTACATATATTAAAAAATCCGTTCACAAAAAATTATTCGCGAAATAACTTTTTTTTATAAAACAAATAAAAAACAAGTAAAAGATTATTGACAGTGTAGCCTGATTATTTTAGACCCTACACCACATTGTTGGTTTTAGATCTTAACTACTAAAAATTAATGAACCACCCTCGTATAAATATAAATTTATACTGTTACTAACATCCATGTGGGATTAGTGCATTTTTGAAGGATTTTTCAGTGGTCGTTACATGAGAGCAAGAAGAAATCATGGACCGACCCTCGTAAAAATTTTTATTACAATACTAATGTATATATAAAATCTAAGCCCTTCAAGATGATATTTAGAAGGGAATTGCATGGGAAACATAAGAAGGGTAGTTGCATGGGATTTATGGGAAATAATGAACCTCCTATAATTAAATAATGGGCCTCGTATAATTTGGCACATTATCGTCGAATATCAAAAGACCAATTCGTGCCAAATTTCATTAAAATCACTTTTCATTTAGGATTTTTATGACCTCAAATCCCTATTCCGGGAGGAACATTTATATAATGAACTCATCATCAGTAATTTCAACCGGCATCCTTCCTGGGCCAAAATAATTAGACATGAAAAATTTCATTAATATGTGTTTAAAACTGCGGCTTGCACTGTGTTCACAAGGTTTACATGGACAGCCACCCAGTCAACCAGATGGACGGATATCATTTAATCCACTCAGAATGTGATTCGAACGGTATACTTTAAGGTGGCGGTAGCACAATTTTTTTGCCCGCCGCAATGTTTGCATAAACGCATAATACCACAACCATCTATGTGTGTAGGTTGTAAATATATTTTCTTAAACTAAATGCGCAATGCGTTTTGGTAAATTTGGAGTAAATTTGGTCGCAAATTGAGAACTTTTATACTAACTGTGATTTTTTTAAAACTGTCTTTTTCTCATTTGGTCAATTCCTCCGTAAAAGATTAGCAAAAAATATAAAAAAAACCGTGACATATATTAGTTTTGACACCGAGCATATTATTTTTTTCAAAACACCCAGGATATTATTTTTTATGTATTGCTTGTACCTGTTCAATTGTTAATTTCTAAAATTCTAGTGAGATCTCCTTTGGAAAAATCCGACTTTTGATTGACATTTTGATTCTCAACGGTATTTCTACATACACATGTGTGAAAAACAAGCACAAATAAATTATGTATTATTTCTGATCTACTTCCACAATATCACTTAAAAAATTAATTAAGCTAAAAATTTGTAATAATATTTCATATATCTAAGATCAATACAACCACTATATCAAAAGAATGACCAAAAATTTAAAATTTTCTACAGACCTCTTATAACGCCTCTACCGAAATTATCTTAAATAGTATAAATCTACAATTTATCTACAATTAATTTACTTTATCTACAAATGATGAAATCGGTTCATAATTTTTCAGACTAAAACGACTGTTATTACACTTTTATTTGTCGGACAAATATTCTTTGGAACTGTGAGCATTCGAATTGATTTGGAGAAATAGGAGAACTATGTCTGGGGGACGTGGCTGAACCTTCTAAGTTAGTAAACTCGTTTATGAAATAATGAAAGTATTATTTAATTAAAGTTTGCTGTTCTTGCAACAAAATACCAAATATTCCAAACCACCACCAAATCATGGTTCTAAAAGTAATTCTTGAAAATAGTTCTGTAACTATTTTAACCTCAGCTGTAATCGTGCTAAATTTCATTTAGATATCTCCAACCGTTCAAATGATACTTTTTAAAATTTCTCCTATTTGTCCCCTAATTTGGATTTTCGGCATAAAATTTCAACGAATTTCATTAATCTGATTCAAAAAGCATATATAAATATGTTTATATAAATTTTGGATGAAAAAATTAAATTATGAACTATGGAATCCTAAAAACTCATAAGCGTAACTTCTACGACATCACAATGGAAATCGAAATAGTGATAAAATTTAAGAAAAACCTGATTGTTGCTTAATATTCAAGATTATTTCAACATTTAAGGAGAAAGAGTGCAAATTCATAATTTAACACTCTTCAAAAAACTGTTAATTATATTATTTTCCAAAATCTCCCTTTTGTACGACTTTTTGAAAAATCTTAACGGTAATGCACTCCCCCTCTCAAAACGCTAAATCGATTGATCTTCCTGACTACAAATTTCACTATCTTCATAATCCTAATCCAACTTTTCATTCGGTATATAACGATAAGAAGGAATCATCCAATAGTCTGAGCTATATGTAGGTAATAATCTGATATAGAATATTTTTTATGGTCTTCAAAATCTGGAATAAATTATAAACGATTATTTCTAAACTCCAACAATCCAGTTTACAAGCAATCGTTCATATTTTATACCAGACCTTAAAAGACCAGTTTAAAATTTAAAATGTGAGTTTATAATATGCAATATACATATCCAGATAATCTTTTACAGTTTAACTTAAGAACCTAGATTTAGATATATAATTACTAAATTTTAAAAAATTATATTTTTATTAAATTAAAATATTTTATTTGCTTAATCGATACAATTTTTTAAAAATACAAAATGTTACTCTGGCATAAAAATAATCTCTCGTTTTGTTTAAAGTTTAAAAAATAGAAACAGAAATTTTATAAAAATAAAAAAGATATAATAATTGCACCTGATATTCGAGTTATTATCACTACAAAACTTGTACTATCTCTAGAAAGGATAAACTTATATATATATATATATTCCCACAATTAAATTATTTCCAAAAATATGCCAACAATAATGTTAAAATGGTAATCAAACCGAAATTGGCATAATTGTGTGCTGAATTGCTAGCGATATGTATTCCTGATGACTCGGCCATTAAAGCGGAAGAACGTATGTTGCTATAATAACCTGGCAACTTCATGATGTCTGGTTGTCCATAAGGATTTAATGGTGCCAATGGTACAGAACCTTCTGGTACTACCAAAGGTGTTGTAGTTTGTATTGGTGCCAAAGCTACACCTCCCTCTAAGGTACTTAATTTTTCAGCTGTAACAGCTGTTGCTGTTGTTGTAGTTGTGGTGGATTCTGCAGTGGGAACTGAGGTAATTGGAGCAGGAGTTGTTACTTCTGGTGGCGGAGCTGGATAGCAGGCAATTTTTTCAACTTCAATAGTTTTAGTGCTATCATTTGGATCAGGTTCGGGTACCTTCACGGGTACACAAATTATACCACCTGGTGCGGGGGGTTGTTCAGCAGGTGCAGCTCCAGGAGCAGGAGGTTGTTCAGCTGGAGGTATACCGGCAGCAGCAGGTTGTTCAACAGGTGGTGTTCCTGGAGCAACTGGTTGAGCAGGGTTTTGAGCCATTGCTGCTGTAGCCGCTGCGCCTGCTGCTAAACCGACACCAGCAGCACCAACGGCTGCAGCATTGTTTGCATTGGCGTTGTTAACATTTTCCATATTAGTAGGAGGATTAATGGGAGCCAATTGAGCAGGTTGTTCACCGGCTGGAGCTGGTGCATATGAAGGAGCAGGAGCCATAGGTGCAGCTGCAGGTTGAGCTGCACCTGTGTTGATAACGGTAGTACCCCCACCCACATCAGTAGTTGTAACTGAACCTGGTGGTCCGTTATTAATGATAATAATTTTATCATTATTATCGGTACCAGTATTGCCACCATTATAGTTTCCACCACCACCGCCTCCACTATAAGAAGGTACACGTTCTATAACCTTGGTGTGAGTTGGGGTGAGGACATGACCTAATATACCACCAGCAATTAAAACCACTTCCTGTGAAAGAAGAAACAAATACGTTAACAAAAAAGTTTCAATGATTTAACCAAAGATAAACTTACCTAAACCTAATCCAAAACCGGGTCCTGATTTTTGAGGCTGCTGTATAAATGTAGCTCCAGCAGGTAAAGCAGAACCTGCTGGCAAAAATGTTGCACCAGCCGGTAAAGCAGCAGGTGATGGGTAATAAGCTGGTGGAGGAGCAGCTGCTACTGGTTGTGAGGGATAATAAGTAGCACCTGGTGGCAAATGGCCGGGACTATGATATGTTGCCCCAGCAGGCAAACCACCACCTACTGGTGAAGATGGGTAGTAAGTGGCACCTGGTGGCAAATGTCCGGGTGCATGATAGGTAGCACCTGCTGGCAATTGACCAGAGGGATGATAAGTTGCTCCAGCAGGTAATTGTCCAGCAGGGTGATAAGTTGCACCAGCTGGCAGAGAAGAAGATGAGGGATAATATGTTGCTCCTGCAGGTAATTGTTGTCTAGGATAACTCGACTGTACATTATGCGAATTTGTAGCGGTAATAGGTGTATGAGAAACTCCACTGCCAAAACTGCCTCCAGTAGAATTAAAGCGATTGCGATTATAATTCGTAGCTGTTCCTGGCCTATTAGCGGAGTTTTGAGTATTATAATAGTAGCTGATATTGGTCTATTAGCTGAATTTTGTGCATTATAATTTGTAGCTGATACCGGTCTATTAGCCGTGTTAGTGGCCGCTTGATAGCTAGGAGGTGCTGAATAACTGGGATTATATGCTGGTGGTTTCTCATTGATATTTGTCTTAGCTCCACCTACTGGGCTAGATGGTGAATAGGCTGGTGGTGGACCTTGCTTAGGAGGTACATTCCATCCTATGGGTGTACTAGTAGGTCTTGCAGCTGAGGTATGTGTATTACTGCTACTAAGAGGACGAGACACTGTTTGTGATCCTGATGTACTAGGACGTCTATTAGCTTGTTGATTATAGCCAGCATAGCTCAAAGATGATAATCCCGTGTGTGATAAAGAAGGATTTGAACGGCTTGGGGAATTTGATGAGCTATGGCTGGTGTAACTAGTGCTGGGTTTATTATACGAAGTACGTCTTACATTTGAAGAAGACGAGGTAGAAGAACGACGACTACCACTTGAGCTGTAGATACGTTTAGCTTGTACACTTACATCTGTAACTATGGCACATATGACCATCACCAGCAGCAAGTAGTTTAATTTATTATTTGTTCCCATTGTGCAGTGGGTTCAAATTAGCTGTGATTGAGAGAAAAACAAAAATGAAGATATATGAATTAAATTAAATTTACACATTTGTTATATTAAGTTATTACTAAACTAAAGATTGTTTATTTAATTTAGTTAGTTTAAAAGATACAAAACTGTCTCATCCGGTGATTATGATTTGCTTTAATTTAAAATTTATTTAAAAAGTGTTATGGGAATGAGAATATTTAATAAAAATATTTTTTATGTAATTCAATTTGTAGAGGAATTAAAACGGAGAACTTAATAATTTAATTAATTTTGAAAATGCTTAAGATTACAATCGCATTCAAAAGTTTCTAATCATCGTTTCATAAATTATAAAGTATGTGCGAACATTACAGTGAATCAATTTTGTTAAGATATTAAATTTGAAAGTGGATGATTTTATATATGTCCAGAAAAACTTTTTATCTCTATTATATTTCCAAAGAATTTAACGAAATTAATAGATTCCATAGGTTCCCTAATTCTCCTATCCTAACTACTTATTTTCAGTTGATTCAGTTGCTATGCACTCCAAGTTTTCAGCGAAATCGAAATATTTTCTTAATGAAACCCGTCAATTCGATTTTTTTGCAAAAGATTCAAAGGTTCACAAAAAAATCGCTAATAATTCATATTACAGAGAGAGTTCTTAATAAATTTATCAAAAAACACTTTCATGTCAATTACTTTCGGATAAGGCCAGGGAAGAAATACCTTCCATAAAAAACGAATATTTTAAAAAAATTTTTTTCTGTGAAACACTTATACTTCAGAAAATGGACAATTAATAATCGAAAGCTGAAGAGCTACCTCATTTTGGCATAAAATTTTTTCATACACGTCAAAATTTTGAATTTTTTTTAATCGAAAACGGATGAGAATGTTGTGCAGCAGAACTTATCGGGTAAAAGCTAATTAACAATATAAATTCCAATTAAAATTTTCAAGAAAAATTTCAAGGGTTAAAAATATTGGAATTTTCAGTCTAAAATTTAAATTGGAATTTTCTCTAAAATATACAAAATTTCAATTAAAATTCAAGTTTTTATTTAAGATTCAAATCTTCACTAAAAATTCAAATTTTCACTAAAAATTCAAATTTTCACTAAAAATTCAAATTTTCACTAAAATTCAAATTTTCACTAAAAATTCAAATTTTCACTAAAAATTCAAATTTTCACTAAAATTCAAATTTTCACTAAAAATTCAAATTTCACTAAAAATTCAAATTTTCACTAAAAAATTCAAATTTTCACTAAAAATTCAAATTTTCACTAAAATTCAAATTTTCACTAAAAATTCAAATTTTCACTAAAAATTCAAATTTTCACTAAAAATTCAAATTTTCACTAAAAATTCAAATTTTCACTAAAAATTCAAAATTTTCACTAAAAATTCAAATTTTCACTAAAAAATTATAATTTTCACTAAAATTCAAAATTATTGTTTACTAAAAAATTTCAAATTTTCACTAAATAAAATCATTTTTCACTAAAAAACTTTCAAATTTTTCCACTAAAAAAATTCAAATTTTTCAAA